>MU227137.1:195890-227060 GCA_018584345.1 Thuja plicata
TCTAATCATTATTTGGATTATAGTTATTCAATTCATTGTTTATAGTTTTGTGATATCTTATCTATATGTTCATTTCAAATTACATACACATTTACTAAATATTCTTTCAATTACTTAAAGTATTTCATTTTACAGTTCATGATATATTGATTCCAGTTATATTTATTTCAAGTTCCTTGCCATACTTTGAGAGATGGAAGTTTGAGCTCCATACACAGGTTATCTGCTATAAAAATCCTGTTTAGGTGAAGGTTCACCTACCTTGGTCCTGCAGAGCCAGAAACATAGGGGAAGAGGATCATAATCGATCATTCCCGTTAGTTGGCCAAAAATAATTGGATTTCCCATCATTGGATTGGCAAGTCCAAAGGAAATTCAATTCAGAATTTTTGGGCACCAACAACTTCAAAAAACCTTCAAACCAGGTAGCAACAGGGTGGCTCTGATACCATGTAGAAACTGAGAAATATAGCTTCGACTTCCAAGACCAATCTGTATGCAAAATACCTGTTACAAAGAATGAAGCAAAAGATGAAAAAAGATGAAAACCCTTCTATGCTCAAAAAAGTGAGAGCTCAAATGTATTCAGAGAGTATGCAAAAACAATTACAAGCATTCAACCTTAAAGGTGAATGAAACCCTAAAAAAGGAAAAGGCTAACCTAAGAGAAAGCTTAAGTGAAAAATAGAGTACGAATAACTTAATTATTAATATCAACATGATATAATTAATAAGTGAGGAAAACTATATACTCTAACAATTCACATAGTGACTGGATATCCTATAACCAAGAAAGAAACATCCCTAAGACACCCTGGATGCATTGAGATTGAAAAGCTAACTGGAGCCGAGTGAGATGACAAAGGTCTAAAAATAAATTCAATCACCAACCTTGAAATGAAATTTGGTGCATATGTGATTGTATATAAAATATTTCAAGCCAGAAAATTGAACAACACTTCTTGTGGAGCAGTCGACCATGCATACAAAATAGTGAAGGGACTGCAACGTGATTTAGCCGAGCTACTACTGAAACACCTTGAAGAGAACATGAGAAAAATTAGATCAGCTTGATCTAATACATGCAAGTTTGGTTCCCTACTAATGTGCACATTCTTTTAATTACAAAATTTCTTTCCTTCCATGGGTAATATCACTTGGGACACCAACCGAGCTATCACAAGACAGATTAGTGATTATATTAAATCACTAGGAGATAATTTAACATCTCTATTGGATGCCTACTTTACATCATTCAAGAATAGGATGTAGAAGAGGATGAGAATCCTTGCCCAATTAGTTGAACAATACAATGATGAGATATGTTTTATAGTTGAAACCAACACAACACTCATCAAACCTACCAACCCAAGAACAACATGTTTACCATAATTAGACTATGAAATTGACATAGATCTGGCTAAAAGAGTCATTGAAGCCCTACTAAATGAACCAATTGACAAATATTTAAGAAGATTTGGCACATATAAGGAAGCCAAGTCAAGAATTAAGATTGGCTTAGAAGTCAAGAAAATAGGAAGGAAGAAAACACGAATGGTGAATTCACTTCAGAAGAAATTTTTGGTAACTGATGAAGAATTGGAACAATAAATAGACATCACCGAGGAACAAAAAATCATCAGTAAAAGTAAAGAATTAAGTGATTTAGAGTCTATTGAATCAGATGCAGAGCCACCATGGGCCAAGAAAATAAAAGTTACTGAAGTAACGGCTACATCTAGAACAAGGAACAAAACAACAAAGGTAGACTCACCACCCTTAAAGAAAGGCACTGTAAGAACATATCAGAAAAGAAAGCCTAAAGCCTCAACTAAGAAACAAACACTAAGACAAAAAAATAAATATGTCAGAGGAAGAGAAGATAAGGATGATACTGAAGAAGATGAAAGAGAACAAAATAAAATCTGAGCAGAAAAGGAAAATATACCACAGAAAATTGATGAAGTTGCAGAGTCAATCGTCAACACAGGAAATCTAGTACATTATAAGATTAGGCAATGGGGAACTTTTTCTACCGAGGATCAAGACAAAATAGAAGAGGCCATCATTAAGATGATGGTTGCTTACAAATATGTACCTATACAATTTGGAAATCTCATTCCATAGGAGCTACATGACAAGATATCAGCTAGATGAACATATGCATTGCACATGTAGAAATAGATGAGAGAGAGATCCCTAGTTACATTCATTTCCAATTCCACAGTTGAATAAATTGACTCAAAAATGAAGGAGCACGCCAAGAAATGTTTTGCAAAATCCAGAGGATACAAGGTATTTCAGAACAAGATAGAAGATATTGACATAGAGAGCAATAATATTTGGACTCAAATCTTCAATCCACCTGAGCAGGTACTGGCTCTAACCAAGATTGATCACATTGAGGAGAAGGAGGCCACACTGAGCCCCAAGCACATATTCATCAATGACACCAAGGATGTCAATCCTATTGACTTAACCACATAAGCAAGTAAGGTCATGGATAATATTACAGATATATTAAAATCATTAGGGGAAACACCAGTCATAACTATACAAGATATCACTCATGGTGATCCTAATGATGATGCCAAGGCTGATGAATATGTCACTATTGTCACCGAGCCACCGAATTAACATGACACTACTGATGTTGCACAGACACTTGTACTAAGTAATATGCCTTACTTGATGCAAGCAATCAATATAATGAAAGAATCATAGAAGACACCACCTGATCATGAAGCAAACATACCAATGGACAAAGGTGATGAACATGGGGAGAAGATAGATACCAGTGGAGAGCACAAACTGAGTGATGCACCCACCTAGAACACTGGAGAGGCAATCAAAGCTACAAGTTAAGAAAAATTTGAAGTAGAGACATCTAAAACCAATCAATAGGTATTGACCAATCAACCTAGCTAAGGCACCATACCTCCCAAGCAATCAACGATAGAAACTAAGCAACAAGAGGCTCTTGCTATAGTACCTCATTCCCCTTCTTCAAGCAATAATCAAAAGAACAAGAAGAACAAGAAATGACATAAAGCCCCTGTCACACTCGATGAGATCATAGACATACCTGAATGTGATCCAAAAACACTTGATCTTGAGTCCCTAACAAGATATGGGGATCTATGCAAAAGAAAATCACTAAAGGACATGCTCAAAAAGGAATACAAAAATTCACAAGTCCTAGAAACAACAAAGGAGATTCTATTGCAAGTAGTGCCCAACACCAAGATTGATCAAACTGCACCCATTATTGATCAACTTGTAGTTTTGACCGAGGTAATCACAACATAGAATGTTGATGCTGAGAAGGTCATTGAGGAACAAGAAGAAGAGAAGTATCAATACAAACTCACCGAGAAAATCAGCCAAGAAGTGGCAGAGAATAAGGTGAAACTTTCTAAACTAGTAGCTACTAATTTAGAACTCGTTATTTTAGAAGTAGTTACCTTAGTTCAAAAGTTTTTCACTCTAGAGCACTTCACTACCGAGCATAGTGAACAGATAGCTAAAATAGATGAAAATCTAAAAGCTAGTGCACTAAGTCTAACAACTGAGCCAAATGAATTCCAACTGCATTATGAAAAGATTGTTGAATCTAAATGGTTAAGACTTGAGATACAAAAGGTAGAAAGAAAAATCAGAGATGAAGTAACCAAGCTATAGGCCATGTTACTACCGAATCTCACATTGTTGTTAACAAACTTTAATTTCCACCCTAGAGATGTCAGTAATAGAGAGCATATATGACATGCACGCTCAAATCACTTTGGAGCAAATGAACCTAGAGCACTTAAAGGAGAAATGGGACAAGCTGATGGCAACCATTCAACAATCTCCTTCACACATATTTGACAAGCTGTAAGTTCTACATCTTTTTCATTACTTTCAAAAAAGGGGGAAACATGTACATACATTTTATCTACATACCGAGGCATGCACATAGGGGGAGTCATTTTAAAGGTAAAAAAATTGGTGTATATACTGTACATATCATTTTTTGATACTAATGCCAAAGGGGGAGATTGATAATCCATAAAGGATCAGAAAAGTTGTTATTAGTATATAAGAAAATAGTTTTGGTCAGTCGGTCATGATCACCGAGCGAAAACACTCACCGAGTGTAGTGATCACTGACACCAAGCGAAAGAACAATCAAATGAGCAGCATAAATTGAGAGACATCACTGAGCACCAGTCTACCAAACCATTACCAAGCACCAGTCTACACCAAGAGACAACATTTCACTGAGAAAAGAAAATCTCACCTACACGTCAGCTAAAGCACTTTAATCTTTAAAATAGCATTTTTCTTAGCTGGATAACCATTTTTTGTGGATCAAGAAAAGTATTAATTATGGATGTAATTAGTTAACTGATTGTATTCATGCAAACTAAGAGATCAAGGTCAAGTTTTAAACCTTTGATCTTATATTTTTTCAAGAAAAGCGTGAAACCTAATTAGGTCAAATATTTTGTATATAGATGTAATATTCAATCAAGAATGACATGATTGTAGCTGCCAAGGATATCTATGGATTAGACAAATAGTTTCATGCACAAGGATAGATAAAGGAGAATTCACTTTATAAAGAACTACATACAAGACTACCAAGTAGAACAAATGTATCATCCATCATAATAAGGTGATATATTTTGTGTACTTAATGGATATGTAATCATCAATTTGAGATTGCAACAATCAGATCATATATTTTTTTACTCTCTAACAATTGTAGCAAACAACAAAATCCTTTCACAAGGTGGACTTAACAGTCTTTTTTTAAATCTCTTAACCGAGTGCGCACATACATTTTGTTGCTAAAATATCTTAACCAAGTAGAATTAACAAGTATGACATGTTACTTATAACAGAGTAAGATCATCAGAAGTGATCACAAATTGTAGCCCTAACAGACACCTTCCATTCTACAAATAGTGAAGCTTTGTGGGTTTCATCCCCACCGCAGTTTTTACCTTCTAACAAGGGTTTATGCATGATAAAATACTTGTGTCATGTGTAAATGAGTTTCATGAATGTTTCAATGTTTGTTTACGTGCATTTACATTTATACTATGATATTGTATGCATGAAGTAGAAAATCTACAATGGTCAGTTATGCAAGTAATGAGTACTAAGGTTTAATTTTAAAATTTTTTTAAGGGTACTGAATCAAGCCTCCCATCTCAGTACACACCCTTCCATTATTCCAACAATGAAATTCAAAAGATAAGGAACAAATCTCTTAACTAGATGTGCAACTGACTCAACCATGGACCGTCATAAGATAAGGCAAAACTATTGTATAACTTAAGATACTCATATAATATAAATAAACTTCAAAATAAAAGGTTCAATTAATGCATACTGTACTTCTAGACTTTGCATCATTGTGTTTGTTCCATGGTTGACATCTATGATAACATGTTGATTCTATATCTACATTTGCACCAATCTACTTCTTTGCCACACAAGTGTATCATGGGTTGAAATCAAAGAAAAGATACTATGAGACCAATATCCTTGAGAACTATCCTTAGGCACTCATGGTGTATTGAATAAATAAATTGCAATATTCATTTTTACTATTATTTTTAATACATTCATAAGAGGGTGATGTGTTCCACTAGTAATGACAAAGGTGAGTTATGGACATAATTATCTAATATTTCTTTCCCTGCATGTAGATGCCTAACATGGGATGGATAATGACAAGTCAAGAGGACAAATAAGTGAATATTGGGATTCTCCCTATGGGCCCTTGGAAGAAGAAACATGTGCCTATCGATATTTCATCATTTATTGTATGTAATGTAATATTAAATTTCCAAGTTTGGATGCCCAATGAGTAGTCTTCCATATACATAAGTGGTTGGTGCAAACACCTCAATCAACAATCCTAATGAGGAAAATAACCCTCAACTAAGTAAAATTTTACTTCTAGGAAGTTTCATTTAATTATCAATTAGGGATATTTTTATTTTGATGATGGTGGCACATATGTGCAATAGAGGATTTCCTAAGTACGCCTATTAATTCATATAGTCTAAAAATAACACTAGTTAAGGCAAAGACAATTCTAAAACATGGATCTTATCTACACATTAGTGGTTGTGGGTAATTGGTGATTTAGCGCAGTAGTGGCTACAAGTAGACTATTTGAATTCAAAAATAAAATCTTATTTCTACATAGTAACTATTGGAATCAATTGTGTATCTTAAGAACAAATGCAACAACACAAATATAAAAATATTCAAAACATTTAATATATTAACTACTATTATAAGAAGTTGTTTGACATGAACAAATTAATTGCTACTTTAATATTTAAAACAACTCTAATTAAAGTGTGCACGATTTCTTTAGTATGACAAACTTATGCGTGAACAATTTCTTCAGCATGACAAACTTATGCGTGTAGTGCAGGATTATGATTTTTGGACTGGCAGGGCTCTAATTGTTGGTATTTTGGTGCGCGAAGACATATACAGGAATCATGAGTTGGCTATGTTGTTTGACAATATGATGTGGTCAATGGAGGTGCAAGATATATGACCATTCCAGCAAATCTCTAGGCTTATGAGTCATGTGGTGTTACCATATGAGCTTAAGAGAAAATTTTTCTCTATTTTACATCCAATTCTGGCTATCATAGATCACTCTCATGATGGCCTTTATGTGGATGGTGTGCAAGGGACAAGTAGTGTTGCACATGCTAGGGAGATTGGTGGTGAATAGGTTCTTAAAAATGTAGGACGCGTTGAAGGGAGTGATGTTGTTCTTGGTTGGTCAGAGCATGTTCCTGCTGAAGTTGCTCAAGGTTCTTGGTTGGCTCATATTTGTGTAGATTATGATGTGGGTTGGGGTGCTTTGGATGATCCTGATGGGTTGGATGTTCCTAATTTTGGGGATTCCCATGCTCATTCAGATGATGAGGAATCTGTTTATGGTTCCCCAATGGAGTAGTGGTCTTTTTGGAAGTAATTTTTGAATCCCATGTTATTTATACAGTTATACACGGTGGTATTATTCAGTTACATTTTGGGGATGTATAAATTATAATTTTCTATTTCCTATTGCTTGATGTGATGTGAAAGGTGAATGTCATGTTATAGTGCTGGGTTCTTCTTGTTTTTTTGGTTTTCATCTTAATTAGTAGCTTGTATTTTCAGCATTCATGCATTTTGCATTATCCTATTGTAACTAGGTTGAGAAGTGAGGTTTTCTTGCTAGTTCTTTCCCCATGGAGCCCTCAAACTATGGAGCCCTCGAAATAGCTTAATATATAATTAATATATATATATACAACAGCCTTGTCGGCTTTTTCCAAAAAAAAAACAAAAAAACAACTCTAATTTATTTACTAGGAGAATTAGTTCATGTCAAGTGACCCTTTCTCAAGGATTCATAAACTTAAACAAAAATGAAAAAAATATCTTAGCATCCAATCATTCACATTTATTTTATTGATAACATTTATTTTTTTGAATGGTTGCTTGCCTGCTTGGCTTTTTTGCTTTCCTTTCTGGGTGCTATGGCAAGTTTCAACTGAACTTTATTGATTATTTGTAAAACTCTTTTTATAGGTTTTGGGTCCTTGTAAAACCCATTTTCTTGTAATCAGAACAAAAAACAACTTCTAACTCTACTTTTCTAATATAAGTAGAATTTAACATAGCATATGGTCCACCTTAACTCCCTAATAGAATTGGACTTTAGAGATAATCCAAGAGAAAGTGATTGTGATTACAATTAAGTTTTTTTCAAACAAGTATCTCTCCTCCTAATCGAGGGACACTTATTCTTCAATTAATAGATAAAATTGACAAACTTCTAGCTAACATTAGTGTTAGAGTCTAAATAAAGTTTAAAATTTCATGATGCAACAATATGAGACTACATAGGGATCGATACATGCAAAAATAAACAATATTGTCATCTCTACAATTTCTTTGTCTTTCTCATGCATTAGGATATTTTAGACAAAATCGTCATGGTTGTTAATCTCCACATCAAGTGGTGCCTTTGACAATTTCCATATGACTACAATAGAGACACCTCATGGCTTGGTTGCAAGTTAATCATTATTTATAGAGGGTTCATGTTAGCTCTATCAAGAAGATATTCACACACTTTATTCTTATTCATAACATTATGTCATCATAAATAACCATAAACATCACATGCCATAATATATATTATATATCAAATATATCATATGTAAGGTAATAATAATATGTCCAATTAAATACAGTTTTTTTTTTTTTTTGATGGAAACAACCGGATTACATAGATATCGGCATCTCTGCCATTACATAGCTGATTACAACATTACGAGTAAGAATACATCTAAACCAGAAGTCATCCTTTGGCTAAGCTGCCATGTGCAGGGGGATCCAATCCGTCAAAGTCACCCAGGGGTCGAACCTGGCCCAAAAGTGCCTCCGGAGGTTTGAACCTTGGTGGATGGCAATGTCATACCATCATCCTCATCAATTGTGCCCAACCAAT
Source organism: Thuja plicata (assembly GCA_018584345.1). NCBI lineage: Eukaryota > Viridiplantae > Streptophyta > Pinopsida > Cupressales > Cupressaceae > Thuja > Thuja plicata. The sequence goes on from MU227137.1 coordinate 204,418, forward strand.
TGAGATACAACCCTTTGGCATTAAATACAGTTTTAAGTACATAAAGTTTGCTAAAGTTCAAGCCATAGCAACAAAAAAGAAACCATTTTCAGGTTGCATCAGCCAACTTGGACAAAAAGTAGTGAAGCTAAAAACAATGTCCTTTCGCATCCTGAGGAGGCAATCTAAGAGGTTGGGACATTTGGAATGGTCTTTTTATAGTTGCATTATTTGGTGCTTTGGTGCTCTTGACATGTTTATATCAACAATTCCTTGGATGTAGAATTCAAGAGGAATAATTGAATATAGAGTTATACAGAAACAAAGACACATTGAGGCATAAAAGGTTGTTCACATGTATGTAAGTTCTGCCATGTTGGCAACAAATAGGAGAGTAAAAGTAAATGTATTGTAATATCATTTATTTGAAGATAATTCATACTTGGCCTCTCTTCTTGGTGAAGTTCTTCCACTTAAGGGTTTCTCCATGTAAATCCTAATATGTGATGATAGAGCATGTTGTTGATTTATGTGTCATTGATACTATTTTGTGACAATGTTATACATTTTTTATTTCTAATATGAGTTCAAATAAGGTAGTGTTCTTAAACATGTTATGCTAGTTGATTTTTGACATCATAAAAAATATGGATTTAATCATAGTATTCCATATCAAGGCAACTCAATTTTTAGATTTAAAAATAAATTTCAGATTCTCCTATTAAATTAGTCCAACCTTGTATCTCATCCATTAAAGTGACATCTTGATTATTTCGATAGAGATTAAAATTCCCAATTTTGATATTAGAGAATATATATATTTCAATGGATTTGGGATAGCCTTGTTCATGAGGTCACACTTCCATCGAATATCACACTGTCATCTTCCCTTCTTGAAATAGGATTATATAATAAATAATAAAAAATTAATAATATAAAGAATAAAAGGAAAAGTTGTGTCTCCCTTAAATGAGAGGTATAAAAGGGTGAGATGATAACACCATTTGAGGAAAAAGGGAAGGAGATAGAAAGAGTGGAGCATAAAAATTAAGGAGGTATTAAGGGAAAGGAAAGGAAATAAAATAAGGAAGTTACCTTCAAAAGGTGAATGATTGTAACTCTCTCAAAAGGTGGTAGTAAAGAAAGGTTGTGACTCTTTCGACATGAATGATGAAGGACTGTGAATCTTTCAAAATGTGGTAGTTATGAAAGGTTGTGACTCTTTCAAAGGGCATGTTGTAAAATAAGGTGAAGAAATCTTGCAAAATAAAATAAAATTGTATATTAATGTTGTGTAATATGGAAAATGGGATCCATTAGAAGCACAATTCCCACAATCCTAAAGCATATTGGAATACAAAACCACCTCAAGATGAGTATGGTTGACAATCTCCTTGATGGAAGAGATCCAATACAATACCTATGCTCTTGGGGTTTCTATTACTTTGTTGCTTAGAATTGAAGAGGGAAAAAATAATGCTACTATGTAAATGATTAATTAAGATAAGAAATGAGTTTTCTGAGCTAGAAATTAAGTACTAATAGAAATAAAGGAATTGTGCGTACTTGGGACCAAATGAGAGATAATTTGATGCATATCTAAATTTTTGACAGTTAGGATTCCGCAGACACCTGTAACTACAAATATGAGATCCTACAGCTGGCATATGGCTTATATCCAAATGAGCTAGATTTTGGAGGTATAGAATGCCTAGGGTGTTCTATACCTAGGTATAGATCACCTAAGTCATTTTGTACCTTGGATCTAGAGCTAAAAAAAATATTTTTGGACCTATCTCAGAGAAGAGAGTAAGGATTTTCAATAGATAGTTATTTCTAATCTTTCTCTCACCTACAAATCTAGAAAATGTGTGTGTGGGTGGCTATATAGGGGTTTTCCTTTGTGAACCCACCACTTTTGGAAATTCCCACCTCCATAAATAGCCCATATAAAAAGATATTGTGTGTAGTGCTAGTAAATATAGAGTATGTCTAAATTACTATGAGCTAAGATGCATACATGCAATGTAGAGATCTACCCTCATGTGATAGAGTAAATCTTATATGAAAATGAAATCAAATGTGTTTGAAAGCATGTAAACAAGTATAGATCTGAAGCTCAAATGTGTATATTTGAGGATAACAAGAAATCATACCCAACCTAGGAGGTAGAGAACAAGCCAATTATCATCTAGTGATCTCCTATTCATATTCATAGTTCTTTGATAGCCTCATGTTTATATTGATGTGATTGAATTCTTGATGTAGAAAGATAGATATTGAATCCATGATTTTTGCTTGATTTGGCCTTGATTCATTGATCTTTAATTCATGAGATGTCTTCAAATTGGGGCTCCAAGCTTGTAGTTTCTTTTACCTTTACAAAATGAAGTAGGATACTTTATTTTATTCTAAATCAAATGATAAACTTGAGAGGCCCCCCACAAATCTTAAATTCCTATCAAATTACTGATACAAGTCCCCGATTCAAATTTTAACCAAAAATTTGAGGTATACAATGACTAGGGAATTCTATATTAAGGTATAGAATGTACAAATAGTTGTATACCTACCAATCAAGGTTTCCACTTAAATCCTGGGTCCCAGTAACAAGGAGATACCAAATTTTGAGATATAGGTGATTTGAGTGTCGAGAAAGAATACAAAGGCTCCAAATAGTGATATATAGGGACTAGGTGATTAAATACATAATTAAATTGGTGAAATAGTTAAGGAGTACATTTATAAATATGTTCTTACCTTGAGTTTAGATGAAATTGAATTAAGAAAGGACTCATATTTGAATTTAGGTGTTCAATACGTGCAATATGAAGTCTTATTTGCATGGTAGAATGAAAATACACTAAGGTAGGTGCCAAAAAATTATGAAATTATGCACACCAATTAGGTGCTTGTATAATAGATAATGGGGATCGTGTAAAAGAGTTATTTTAGCCAATTCATATTACACATTGGAATGCAAAACTACCCCAAGACAAATATGAATAACACTACCTGGAAAATGCCAATGCAATATTTGTGCTTGAGGGTTTTGATTCCTTTTATTATTTATAATTGAGAGATTAAGAGATGATATTGATATGCAAAATAATAAATAAGCATATATATGATCTACATCAATTGATAAAACTGATGTGAAAGAGGAGGGAAGAGGGTTTTAATGCACTTGGAAATGGAATAGAAAAAGTAAACTTTTAGACCTGAATTTATGACTGTCGGAATGTTAGAATGAGCTATAATTGCAGATCTAAAACATGAAGGTTGTGAATGAAATCCCTACCAAAATTCAGTCAAAAATGGTAAGGATAGGTAAAAAATTTGATATGTACCCAGGAAAAGATCGAGAACTCAATTTGTTCCCAGCACTTTCGAACGAAATTTTCACATAATTTGTAACTATTCTTGTACTGCCCATATTTGAAATTGTAGCTCTGTAACCTATTCCTGCACACATAAAAATGGAAAGAAAGGTTGGGAAAAGGTACTTTCCTTGGTCAAACCTTTTTTTAGGAATCAACCTTGAAATTTAATTGAAATTTTATTATGAATGATGAAATAGAAGCTACATATAAAACATAAATCACCTTATACAGTTATGGCGCAATGCTTCTTTGGATGTGATCACAAGTGTTGATGCACTAGATTAAACTCCACAAAAAACACAAAAGGAAATAATGAAACTAATTCCCTGTAAAATAGATGTTGTAATTTTCCACAATACTTGATGAAGAGGAATAAGAATGCCTTGAAGATCTTAAGGATTTTATTGACTACTTGGTTGCTTGGTTGGATCCCTTCTCCTTCTTATTTTTATTCTTGTTATCCTTCTTATGAAAGAATGGAAAAGAGGGGCCTTTATATAGAGATTTCAAAGTGAAACCAATTTTAGGGCGATTTAGAGAAATAATAATGACCTATGGATTTATCTTTTGGGGAGTGTGAGACCATAAAACCATACCCTTAAAATTTCAAGCAAAAGTGTCAAGGATAAATTAACTTTTGTGAAATTGTACCCAAAACGTTGACCTGTATCCAAAAAGTTGACCTATCCTTAGAAAAAATTCATAAGGATAAAGTTGATGGTGTCTAGGCCCCAAAACATAAATAATATCTAGATACGAGATCAATAGATGTGGAAATCATGCCTCAAACTTTAAAATGAGGTAAGACCCATATTAGAGTGAGATGAAATAAATTATTTGTTTGGGAGAAAACAATAGAGGAGCACACTTAGAAATTAGGGCCAATCTTGAGTTTTGAGGAAATTGAGTCAAGATAAGACTTATAATTTAAATTTTAGGGTCCACTAAGCATTAGGAGAATTTGAAATCAATGTAGGAACCCATACATACTAAAATGGGGCTAAAATGAGCACCTAATTAAGGGTGCTTACTTTTTAGGATGATACATTTATCCACCACTTTAGTAGGAGTATGAGTCCACCTCATGCTCACGGTAAAGTAGAAGAAAGAGAGAGAAAGATGAAGATCATCGAAAAATAGAAAGAAGATAAAATATCTCCAAGTTTAAGGATACAAGCCCCCAAATGAAGGATTTTAACTTGTACATCCATATGAAATGATACATAAAAAAATAAAAATCATAGAGCTTACTAATATTCCAAGTCATCTATTTGAAGAGACACCACTAAAAAATATGTCTCAACCTCTAGCATCATACTCAGAAAGATGTTGCAAAATCATGAGTGGTCACTTGAAAAGAACAAGAGCACACATCAAAGATAAGATAAGACTTCATGATTCAATCAAATAGAAAAGTGTTTTATACTATGGAATTGTGAACAAGAGATTAAAATAACCATGTATGACATGAGCGAGGAAATTATGTTGCACTAGGTGATCCATAAGAGAGAAAGAAGAGAGGGTGAAATGGTCTAGTAATTTTTTTTATGCTAGTTCCACCCATCAAGGATATTGTAAAGAGGGAGTTGATGGTATAGCTGTGCATGCTAGTCAACTCATTAAATTATGTAAATGAGAGGTTGAATGGTATAGCAAGGTGTGTTATGCTAGTAAACCCATGAAAAGGATATTTTAAATGGTCTATAAAATTGTGTTATGATAGTCAACCAATCCTAAAATATATGCAAAGGAGAGGTCAAATGGGCTAGCAAATTGTGTTATTCTAGTTTGACAAATCCTAATTTAAGGATAGTCTAAGGAAAGCATTATATCCAAGGAAATCCATAAAAAATGTATAAAAGAGAGTGATATGGCCCTAGAAAGTTGTATTATGCTAGTGTACTCTACCTATCATGCTTTAAAGTTAAAAAAAATATTTGAAATAAGGAGGCCATGTATGCACCCCCCTTAAGATGGAAAATGAGGACTGCTTTGACATCTTAAGGAAAAGAGAAACAAGGATAAATCACCTTAAACACAATATAGGTATCCCATAAGAAACACCCAGTATAAGCCGAAGAGGTCACAACTCCTATGAGATCAAGGAAGGGAATAATGCAAATAAATATCATGCAAGAAGTGTAAAAGGGATCCTTTTGAAGGATTTTAAAAAGAGATCTTGAATAAGAAGAGAATAATTGATACCTTCCCCATTCCTAGGTAAAGGGATTCTTGAGAAAGGATGCCACACTTGTAGCCCCCAAGGTAAAGGAAATGTTTACCATGGAAACCTAATTTCAAACAATGAAAATTTTATGATCAAGGATGCATATTTCTTGTGTGGAATAGAATCCTTAATGAAGACCAACAATTCTATATAAGATTGGATATCAGACAATAGATAAATGTTTCTTCACAAAGGGAAAAGTGGATCCTTAGAGAGAATGAGAGAGATTAATATACTACGCTTATCCCAAAATTATGGAGACATGGATAAGGAGCAAGAGGAACTATTATGCTACTCATAAAGTATGATTAAACCATGCATGTCAATGAGCCCCCAAAGAATAAGCTAACAATGGCACATAGTGTGGAGAAACATAATAAGAACTTAAATGTTATTTAAAGAAATTAGGATTGAAAAATAACTCATTGTGACCTGTTATCTTAATGATATCATCATCAATAAGTTGTTGAATTTTTTAATGTAAGGCTTCACATTCAGTAGTAGAGTGCTCATAATATTGGTGATAAATGCAAAAAAGGGAGATCCATGAGATTTTGACTTTGGTTAATTTTTTGTTTAGGTCAAGTAATCACCTTAACATGAAGAAGGTTAGGCAAAATGATGTCTTGATTAAAGGTAGACATGGAAGAAATGAGAGTTAAAAATGAGGATATTTGAAACCATAGTTTTTTATAGGTTTATTATGTTGCACACATCCTAAACCATGTTGGAGATTTTGGGTTGAATTTTTTTGAGAATCAGGTTGAACAAATGTCACACTAGGTCCTTTGAAGGGTTCAAGGTTAAAATTAGAAAGTTTTTACTCACCCAAAAAATATGGTATAAAGCCTGGTGACCCCCAATAATCATCTAAAAGTGCACTTGTAGGAGAAGAAGTATCTTTATGAGAATATACATTTTAATTAAATGGTGCATGAATAGATTGAGAATCATATTTAGTTTTTAATCAAATTTGGATCTTATCATTAACAACAAGGGTGGACATGATGTTTTTATAGATGAACTTCACTTTGTGATGAAGTGTTGAAGGAATAACTTGCATAACATGTAACCATGACAGTCCTAAGAGAAGATTGTAGTTGAGAGCATCGAGCATGACATTTATAGGTGTGGATAAAATAATAGGGCCTACTTTAATAGGTAAAGTGATAATACCTAAAGTTGTTTTAGAAACATTATCAAAGCTATAGATATGAGTATAATCAGGTTTGGTTGATGAAATATTTACATTTATCTTCCGTAACAAGTTAATGCTACAAACATTAAGTCTTGAGCCATTATCAATTAAAGTTCTTCGAATAAGGCTACCATTGATAAGGGAAAAAAACATGAGAGAATTGTTATGATCTTGGATTTACTTATGAGGTAACTCATCTTGAGAGAACAAAATTTGATCTTTGTTAGTAGTCACATTCATGCATTCCAACATGGAAGTTATACTATCTTTCCTAGTAGATGGGATAGTCACATTTATAAATGCTTGTTATAATGCTCTATGATAAGTAGATAAAGTTTGAATGATCTCCCAAAGAGACATCTTGGTAGGGTTAGGATGACGTTATTCTACTAGATCATACAACTTTGTAATATTTTGAGGGATATAGGGTGTAGGAGGAAACATTGGTTGAGAAGGAGGAAGAGAAGAGGAACAACTAAAATTTTAGGTTGTATATTAGTTCTTGTGTTTTAGGTGTGGTTAACTGCATGATAGTCAAGTTGTTGAGTACCTTTCACCGTAATAAATAGTTTATTTTTAGGTTGAGGCGTATCTTGATGAAGATGGAAAACCACCTTAGGATTTTTACTATCCTTGACATTGAAAACATTGACTTGATCAATATCTTGATTTTTCATGTGTTAATCTCTAGAATGGAGATAATTAAGGAAAGTAGTCATGATATTATCCTCTTCTTTAAAGGTTTCTTCATGAGTAAGACAACCTTTATAATTGATTCTAGGAATTTCCATCAATGTTTCATCTCTGAGAGGGATTTCAAATGAAGGTAAGGTAATATTGAGAAATGTATTTATAATGTCCTCCTCTTGCTCCAAAATGTTCTCATAAAGGGGGTGCATCTTGGGAGAAGGATCACCATAAAATATGAATGTTTCATCTCTAGAGGGAGTATAATAAATATCAACCATTATATCATATTCTTTTAAAAAGCCTATTTTATGAGGAAGAGAATAATCAATGTCATTGTCCAAATGTTCATCCCAAATAGGAGAATCATCAACATTAGGCATATCTTTATGAATAAAGCACACTTTAGGAGAGGAATAATTATGAGTCACTAAATCTTGATCCCTAAAAGGGAAGGGATGGGAAGGAAAGTAGGGTAAAATATCCTTCTCTTGCACAAAAATATCTTCATGAGGGAGAATACATTTTAGGAGAAGGATCAACACCATCTTGCAATATCTCATCCTTAGGAGGGAGATTCTTTGAAGAAATGTTAATAAGCTCTTCTTGTGCTAAAATTTTCTCATGGGTGAGATTGGTTTTGAGAGAGGGAACATTGTGATTATGGATGAAATTAAGAACTAAGCTATCATCATATGCATGAAGGAAACATCTTGACATTATTGAAATAAACTTGAAATTGAACTAGTAAATGATGATAACAACTCCATTCGTAGAATGAAAAGTGCATGAAATGAATTTTTTTGTAGTTTTTATTGTTTCTAAACATGAAAATGAAATGCAAAAATAAAATAGATCTATGAATGTATCTAAATGGCTAGAAATGCATAAAAAGAAGATTTAAATACACACAATGTAAATATTGATTAATTTAATGCATACAAAGTAGATCTATATATCAAATCGAAATAGAAATGTCATACAAGGAGGATCTAAATACAAAAATCAAAAGGAGGAAATGTTATAAGTCAGGTTTACCAAAATGTATAATAGATGAACATATAAGAACATAATGGGAATATAACACCAAAATAAAAATGGAAATGTAATGATTTGAGTTCAGCAAAATGTACAATAGGTGAACCTATAAGAACATAAAGGGAATCTAAAACAAAAATCAGATTGGAAATGTAATGAGTCAGGTTCATCAAAATGTATAATATAAAATGAGGATCGTGTTAAAGGGATAGTTTCCCCAATTCATATTACACATTAGAATGAAAAGCCACCCCAAGACAAATATGATTAATGCTACTTAGAAGATTCCAATGCAATATTTGTATAGGAAAAATATCCCTAGAATCATAGCTCTGTAACGCTGCTTGAGGGGTTTTGATTCCTTTTGTTGTTTATGATTGAGAGAGAAAGGGATGATATTGATATGGAAAATAATAAATAAACATAGATATGATCTAAATCAATTGAGAAAGTGATGTGAAATAGGGTGGAAGAGGATTTGAATGCACTTGGAAATGGAATAGAAAAAGTGAAATTTTAGACCTAAAATTTTGACTGTCAGAATGGGATATAATTGCAAATCTAAAACCTGAAGGTTGTGACTGAACTCCTTGCAAAATTTAAATATAAAATAGTAGGGACATGTTGAAAATTCAATTTTTACCTAGGGACAGATTAGGAACTCGATCTATTCCCAACACTTTAGAAAGAAATTTTCCTGAAACATGCAATTGTACTTGTAATTCCTAGATCCAAAATCATAGCTGTAAAATACGTTCCTACAAACAAAAAAATAGGAAGAAAGGTTGGGAAACTGGGTTTGCCTTGGTCAAACCCCTATTTAGGAATCAACCTTGAAATTGAATTTGAATTGCATAATGAAAGATGAAATAGAATCTAGATCTAAAACATAAATCACCTTATACCATGATGGCGCAATTCTTCTTTGGATGTGATCACAAGTGTTGATGCAATAGCTTGAAATCCACCAAAAACCTAATAGGAAGTCATGAAACTAAAGCTTTTTATAATATATGTTGTAATTTTCCACAATTATTGATGAAGATGAAGAAGAATTCCTTGAAGATCTTGAGGATTTTCTTGATTTCTTGGTTGGATCCCTTCTCCTACTTGTTGTTCTTATTGTTATCCTTTTTATGAAAGAATGGAAAACAGGGGGACTTTATATGGAAATTTCAAAGTTAAACTAATTTTAGGTCAACTTAAAAAAATTATAATGACCTATAAATATAGCTTTGGGGAGTGTGGGATCATAAAATCCCACCCTTAAAATTTTAAGCAAACGTGTTAGGGACAGATTGGCTTTTGTGAAACTGTACCCAAAAAGTCGACCTGTCCATAGCAAGATTAAGTGAAATTTCATGGGGAGAAATTTGATAGTCTCTAGGCACCAAAAGATAAATCATGTGAAGATATAAGATCAGTAGATGTGGAAATCATGCCCTGAACTTTAAAATGGGGTAAGACCCATCTTAGAGAGGAGATGAAATAAATATTTTTTTTGGAGAAAATAGAGGAGCACACTTAGAAATAAGGTCCAACCTTGAGTTTTGAGGAAATTGAGTCAAGATAGGACTTATAATGTTAATTTGAGGGTCCAATAAGCATTAGGATAATCATGTGAAATCAATGTGGGAGTCCATACATACTAAAATAAGGTTAAAATGAGCACCTAATTAAGGGTTCTTACATTTTAGGATGACACAATGCTTACAATTTATGATGGTACATTTAGCCCCCACTTTGGTGGTATACAAAACTACATGCATATGCAAGCTAAAGTACATAGAAATTTAATGAAAAAGGATATTCCAAAGTTGTCAAATGAAGCCCCAGTGTGGCAATACTTGCAAAAAAATGTTAGGAACTATATTCTGTAAAACCATTTTGTTAGTTGAAAACTATAAACAACCTAAGGCTTACTAAGAATGAATAAAATTAAAGGTATCTATATGCCCCCTATTTTGGCTTGCTAATTAGGAAGGTGAAACATAATACCATGTTTACTACAAAAAAGTATGAATGCAAATTTGTTGACAGATACTATCAATAAGATTTAAGATGAACTTGAAACATCATATAGAGTATTTTGATAGATAGGGAATGAAATCATGATCACAATACAACAGACAATGTGAGAATCAGATCTTTATAGTTCAAATTATGAATGATTAAGGGAAAAGTGTAATAAATGCAATAAAAGAAAAGGATAAAAGGATAAAGTAAAAGAAAATTAGAAAACTTACTACTTAAATAATGCCTACCCTCTCTATTCTACATATCATTTTCATATTTTTTATTCTTTTTAAATTGTGAATATTTGAAAATGATGTCAAATAAGTGAATAGTCATGTCCATGAGGATCAAGAATTTGAGGTGGGTAGTCAAGGATGGGGTCGCATTGGATGAGGTAGGCCATTCTGTCATTGTGTTGACTTTATGATTTGACTTTTTACTTTATGCTACATAGTATTCTAGGCTAGATAGGGGTCCAAACTAGGTGTAGGTGCTTTAAACTCTTTGGGGTGTTTTGTACAATATTGGGTAACCTATACACCCTAGGGAATTTGGTACCCTCTAGGGAATTTTATACCCTCAGAGGAGATCTGTACCTACAAGGGCATTCTATACCTTGGGAGGTGATATGTACCTAGAAGGGATAGCTCATAGCATTTAGGATAACAATGTTTTGATGCATATTTTGTGTACTAATTGTGAATTCTTGAGTTGTGATTTTAAGTCCATATTGAGATGAGAGAGCATGCATGTAGCCTAGGCATGGAATATATTCATGGGAGGATGCATACTAAGCCTCAAGAACCTGAGTATGCTGTGAGATTTCAAGTTATACTAGATGTATTAGTTACCAATCATAAGGTTCTATAATGCTATGTTGATGGAACTTATGTTTGCATAACTAATGTAGTGTATGATTATGATACTGAACTGATGATATGTTGATTAGTTATGATGTTTTCATTGATGTCAACTTAGTGTTTGTTGGTTGACTATGTACCTACTATGCTAATGTATGTTCAAGAGACTGAATTTTGAGTTGTAGAGAGAATTGGAGTGTGTGATCATACATGAAGACTAAGTGATGTTTCTAGATGCTATATCTATGACCCCAAAGATATATCTTATGTATTGAGTGGGTTATGATTGATTTAATGTTGATAGGTTAACAAGAAGCACATGATGTTGCATAGGAAGAATGATTTGTTGATATTGTCAATAATGTTTGGATTCAGATGTTTTGGTCATAATATGTGTATCTTGGATATGTCATGAGGTTGTGGATGCGACTGCATCATGTTTTTATGATTGGAAGCAAGTGAAAAAAGGTTAATCAAAAAATAGTTAAAGGTGTTCTTTGGAACAATCAGTTAGATCCTTGACCGGAGATGATGCACCATGTGTCGATGAGTGTTTATGCATTTGAGGGATTGTGTTGTTTTTTCTGATCAACAAGGATTGATGAGTTGGCATGTTTGTGATCATTTAGATTGGATTTATTGGAGGTTGTGTAACAACATTAAAGAATGTATTTTGGTTTGACTTTTCTTTTTCAAATCTATGTGCGACAAATTAAAAGGTTGACCTGATTTTGTTAGAAAGTGTTCTAGATTTGTAACATGTTTTAGGGCATGCTCATTGAGTAGGAAAGATTATAAATTTTTTTGTAAGGCGGTTAATTTACCTAATGTACTTGTATTGTATAAATATGTAAAATGATGAAGACAAGTGTAGGTCATGGATGTAGAGGTGCAATTGAGAAGAAGAAGAAAACAAAAGTGTGTCTGCATGTGTAGCAAAGATATATATTGAGCTGGATCTATATTAGCAAAGGAAGTGCTACTCTCTTAGATCATTTACTTGTTAATTCCTAATAGTTTCATCAAGCCAAATTCCTTAACTAGGTAGATCCTAATAGGTATGAATTATAAATCCTTTGATAGGGTGACTCTTTAATTAGGGTTTGAAATCCTTTAACAACGTGACTCCTAAAAGGGTCTTGCTCTTAACTGGGCATTATTGTAAAATTTTTAACAAGCTTAAGCTCTTAACCGAGTGTACTTAAGATGAGTGAAAATTTTAGTGGGTGCCATCCCCACACATGGTTTTCACCCAGCTGGGTTTCCATAGGAAAATCTTTGGTGTTATTGTGTTGCATGATTGGGGATGTTTATTCTTATTACTCAAGTTTTTCATGCAATGATTATTTATTGATGCTAGTGATTGAATGATTAATGAAAAGTTGGAATTGTTAGATTACTGATTCACCCCCCCTCCCAGTAATCTTAGACTTGGTAATACTAATAGCTTATGAAGAAATTTTATGTGGATACATCTACCTTCCATTTTCCTATAGGCAGGATGACTACGATATTAGAGGATGTACGAGGTTCTGAGATTTCTTGTCCAAGGGAGCATAGTGAGATTTCTACATTACAAAAAAGGTAGAGATCCATGAGGATTAGATATAATGCCTAGGTAGAGAAGTATGACATGATCCTACACACTATATATTGTTAGAGTTAATTTTATATGCCTCTAAGGATGCACCTTTGATGAGGGAGACATTGATGTATATTGTTGCAGTAGTGGTTATTTCAGATTTTTAGAGCACTAAATTTTCAAAAATGCCTTACCCATGTCATTGAAAGAATGGAGAAAGAGCTTACTTTATTATTTTGGGGAAGGAGTATGCTTGCACATCTGTACTACAATTTAGAGAAACATGTACACTATAAATGAAAGAGTTTGAAAATATGCACACCGCTATAGGTGTGGAAGTTAGAGAACATCACATGCACATGACTAGATAGATGTCCCATCAAGATATAATTGATGGATCTACGAGCTTATAGTTGCCCATTTATTAGTACATGGTAGTGAGGGGATCTATTATTTTGGAGAGTTTCCATAGATCGATTGTAGCTAGTCAATATCATGTGGAGGCCATATCAACAGATGGATAGATGACCATATACAACTAGGAAAATGAGGTGTATGTAGCTAGACCATTTTATGGAGGTTCACCATAGCTACATTGTATTCCTATTCTAATTTGACAGAGTTAGGAGAAAATTGAGCCTCCCACAAGGTGCTCTTAGAGATGTGTCAATCTATACCCATGGGGAGAAATATAGAGCAAGATTCAGAGCCATGTTGAGACTTAAAATAGATGATATTGAGGATATTTATTTAGGAGATGAGGAAAAATAGGAGGTAGAGGTACCTTGGAATGTTGAGGATGTAGGAAAATTCAAACAGTACATGAGATACCTGGAGTATCATGGAGTATGCATTATCTTTCTAAATGATTACCCCACAAGAGAGGATGAAGATATAGAGGAGGAAGAAACCACACCCATGAGGAAATAACCATGGAGAACTACCCCAGAGAAATTACCTGAAAAGGGTATACATATACATGAGTGAAGAGAGAGTAGCACGTCCACACTCACAACCTCATTGCATAGCACAAAAATACTGACACTATCATTGTTGATCCAAGTTGACAAGAGGGAGACCTTGGTAAGGAAATTGTGATATATATTTATTTTCTTTATATTTATATATACAAGTTTTATAATATGCACATGATAATGATACTAGTGTTATTATGTTTGGTATCTTGTAGTGGGAAAATGTAGCATGTCTTTGTCAGTCACATACTTAGAGATATGATGAAAACTGCACATATCCCATCATCCTCACACATATCTCATGTACCACAACAAGACATATGGCATAATGAGGATATTTTCTAAGATGTCATAGTGGAGTTGTAGATAGAAAAAGAGGAATAAGAACAATTAGATAGAGTGTAGTGCGAGCTACCTCAGAAAAAAATAGGAGTTACTGGAGATGAGATGAGCCATACAAGGACTAGATATGTGTAGCTCCTCGAGGATCCATTCATAGTCTATGGCATCACATAAGCATTCCTCCAATCCTTGACCTTCTCCACATTGAGACCCATAAGACTCTAGTAGTCATCATCCCATAGATGAGATTTGATTGCATATGTTTATGTTTTGAGATAGACCACATTTTGGATAGTGGTGACTATGTTATTTTAACATTACATGCATATATATGATGATGTTTGATGCTTTCCATTCTTGAGCTATTTTAATTCTATAAACAATGTTTCATTTTCTTATGATTAAAATAATGAAAACTGTTGACTTGGTGGTCAATACCTCCTTGGATATTTGTGACATGGCTTAACCATCTCCCTTGGACCAGGTTAAATCTATCATTTGTATCAGGCATTGATAATTTGAGCTTTTGGTGCAATGAAAAATGATTCCAACCATTGGTATTAGAGCCTTGGGTCATGGGTTCGAGTCTCGCTTCAATGGGTGCTGAAGGCTCAGTGGGTGCTAAGGGGGAGATTTTTGACTTGGTAGTCAACATCTCCTTGGAGATTTTTGACATGGCTTAACCACCTCTCATGGACCGGGTTGAATATGACATTTTTATTAGGCATTTATAGTTGGAGCTTTTGGTGCAACGACAAATGATGCCAACATAAAACATGGTGATGAATGCATGTGTCTAATTTTGATTCTATTATGATTGATTTGGTAGCCAATGCCATAATGATTAAAATTACATGCATGTAATTTAATTAAACATTAGTAATGGTTAATTAAATAAAATGATTGATGATGCAATGCACCAATGTAGATAAATGTGAATGTTATCTAGTTAAGATCATAACTCATCAAAACATGGTACATGGAAAAATTAAGTAGTATGCTAATATAATAATGTAATATCCTAATTAATGAAAAAGACATTACAAAATGAGTCCAAGAAAAAGAAGATATTTTTTTATGAATGAAGAAACATGTGAAATATTAAAGAACAATACTAAACCATCTAACACACATACTTTAATGAAGAAATCTATACTAACATACAACTTAATAAAGAGAAAAAATAGAAGAGAGAGAAGGAAATAATGTGATAAGATTAAGCATAATACCAATGCAAATGCATAAATTTATGGATTCTTTAAGGGGTTTACCATTCATATCTTCTATTTTACAAGCACCTGAGCCATATACTTGAGTAATAATAAAAGGACCAAGCCAATTAGGACTGAATTTTACTTTTTCCTTGGGCAGAGCATTAACATTACGTTGATTTACATAAAGGACCAAATCACCCACCGAAAAGGACCATTCAATAACCTTCTCATTGTATCTTCATTGTAAGGATTTGTGATAAGCTTTAATATGCTCAAGAACATTAATACACTTTTCATCAAGCATATCAAGTTTTTGAAGACATTGTTCTCTATAAGATTTTTTATCAATAAGACCCTTAAGAGAAATATATAATTGTACAGCAAGGGATTTGCTACCTTCTGAAGAGAAAATATTCCTTATGCTACCTTACTTATACTAGCACATAGAGCTATGGGAACATATCTAACTTAACTAATATACAAATTATAATCTACTTAAAACAAAGGAAATAACTATAAACACAAACTTAATTCTAATATGAGTATGTTAACTATTTGGATCTTAGTAATAATATTTTACTATTATGATTAAGAATGTAAAAATGGAATATATCTAATAAATCTTAATTTTTATTACTATTTTGATCATGAAAATGGAAAGTATGGACCTTAAAATACTCACTGAACAAATTTGGAGCTCTTGGCCTCAGACAAAAGAGTGCCATGGGGATGTCTGCACATCACATTGTAAACCTATTTACTAGAAAATAGGGAAGACTTTAGTAAGCTATAAATTTCCAAATCCTATTTTCATGGTACCTTCTCATTTCTTGCACACATTAAAATAGGGAAAAATGTTTGGGCCATATAGAGGTTTGCCTCCGTCAAAATCCCACTTTGGTGTTACCACCTCCACGGACAGCCAGATAGATAAGAATGATAAAACCAATATGGAAATGAGTAATAGAAATAAATCCTTGATTAATCGAGGAGAACCCATATTACACAAATAAAATTAATAAAAATGAACCTCACTTGAGGGAGAAAAGAACTTATTGCACAAAGACACTATGTAGAGAAAAGTAGAAAAAATGAACATCGCTTGAGGGAGGAAAGCCCCCAAGCATAGATCCTTCTCCCTGAGAGGAGAAAAGAGTTGGACTACATGAGAGAGAGAAAATGAGAGAAATATAGCCTTTTTATCATTGTAAATTAATGGTAGTACCCATTTCATATGCATCCAAGAGAAGAGACACATGTCGAAAGTGGTGTTGAGTTTTTAAATTTTGTGGATGTGTGCATGCTACAAATATGTCTACGTGCCATACTTATGTATGACCTTATGAAGCTAAAATTTGTACGGGAGACAATGTACGTTATGCTATAAAGGGCCATGGTGTCAAAATGTGGTCATTTGATCATGATAATTTGTTGCAAATGCATGAGGTTTGATGCATAAGTACCATAAATGCAGGGGTGCAATTTTAGGACACTATAGTAATGAAGGATTTTCTAACTCCAAATGCATAATCACATCAAAACCATATACCAAGTTATACGGAGTTGTTCTTATGACTATATGAATATTTATTCTATAGGCCTGTAAAGCATAAGTTAATTGAGCGTTCCAATATTTTATGTGTTTATTAACATTCTTATGAATAATTGTCTCAATTATCTTATTACAAGATTTAACTTGTCCATTAGATTGAGGGTAGTAAAGAGTAGAGAAGTGATGTTCAATGTGACATTTCTTGAAAAATTTCTTCACATCCTTGTTTTTAAATGAAGTTCTATTCTTATAAATCAATGTGGAAGGTATATCAAATTGATAGATAATTTTGTCATGGATGAAGTTGCAAATAAAATTAACAGTATTAGAACAAAGATAAATAACATAAACCCACTTAGTGAAGTAATCAATGGTAGTAAGGATGAAGACATATCCTTTTTAGGAAGGAAGGGGAATATTTCCAATGAGATCCAAACCAAATAAATTGAAAGGCCATGAAGTAACTTGATATTAGAGTTATAAGTGGGAGCATGGATTAAATTGTTATGTTATTGACATTTATGACATCACTTAACAAACAAAAAGGAATCTTGTTCCATAGTTTTCCAATAGCATCCCATTCAAAGTAATTTATTAACTAAGGATTTTCCACCAAAATTCCCTCCACAAGAGCCAAAATGAGCTTCTTCAAGGGCCACCAGGATCTCAGTCTTGTTAAGGCATCTAAGGAGAAGATGATTGCAACCTTGTCTATAAAGGAGATTGGAAAGCATGATATATATAGTAGAGATTTTTCTTATTCGATCTCTAGTGTTTCTTGTAGAAGATTCAAGGAAAGTACCATCTCATAAATAGTGAAAGATATGTAAATACCATTTGTTTGAATCAACATTGAATAAAAAATTAACTTGTCTAGAGCTATATGAAATAAAAAGACTCGAGAGGTTATCTATAGTAAACTAATAATATATAGAGGGATCCTCAGTTGTGATAGGAGAGGTAGTGTTTTCCATCACATCAACATACCTATTATCTTTCCAAGGTAAAGAGTCAATAGTATAGGAAAGAAATTATTTAAACAAGGATAAGACAAGATTGCGATATTGAAATAATTTAGAAAGTTTAGTTTGATGAATGTCTATAATTTGTTTGACAATTGGTTGTGAATCACCATAGATGCGTAAATGTTGCACCTTCAGAGATAAAGACAATTTTAATCCAGCGATAAGAGCTTCATATTCGGCTATATTATTAGTGAAAAGGAAATTAAGATGGTAAGATAGAGGAAGTGAATTTTCTAAAGGAGATAATAATATGACACTACCTCTAGATCCAGTTTGACATCTAGATCCATAAAAAAATAATTCCCATGTATTATTAACATCGATAGCAAGGAAAAAATCACTAGGAAAATAAGTTGAATTAGGAATGGTACCAGGTGAAGGAGATTCTTCCAAATGATTGGTTAAGGCTTGTCCTTTGATTTATTTTTGAGAAATAAAATTAATATAAAATTCACTTAACATCATCACAAATTTAGCAAGACATCTTGAAACATTAGTTTTAAAAAAGAGATGTTTTAAATGATCAAACTTTACGAGGACATGAGTTTCAACATTAAGAAGATAGTGCCATAATTTTTGAGTAGCAAAGACTAAAGAAAGACATTGTTTCTCAATTAGGGTGTATCGGGTTTCACAGTCAAGAGTAGTATGACTTATGCAGTACACATGTCACTTTTTTCCATCTTGATCATGTTGGGCTAATAAAGTTGCAAGGGAATGAGAGGAAACAAATGTATAAACATGGAATGGTTGACTATGTATAGGAGGTTTTAAAATAGAAGGATTAGCAAGATATTTTTTAAATTCCTCAAAATCCCTTTGAAACTGACCATTGCAATGAAAAGTGTTATCTTTATTTAATAATAAGGTGAAAGGAATTGTTTGATCTAGAAGGTGTGATATGAATGTTGGAAAGTTGACTCCTAGAGGATACATGACTTAATTTATGTTGTCATTATGGCAAAAAAGTTATATTAAGTTTCTATCAAAGATAACTTAGAAGATAAAATAACTAAGTATGGAAAACAGGATAGACAAAGTTATACAGTGATCAACACATCAACGCACATGCAAGAGATTGAATTAGAGTATGCATGTTTAGATATATGTTCTATGTGATGTATACATACTAAGTCTAGACACACATGGTACGAAATGACAGTACAAACAAGTTACAGGAAGAACAGTACTACTGCAGTTCTGAAAACAGAGCATGTAGCCGACTTCAATTTTTGGATCAGCGTGAATTGTTTTGTTATATAAAGGCCAAGTGCCTTTGATTATATATTTTTAATAATTTCTTAAGTATTTTTGTAAACATGCTTAAACCAATTTTTTTTGGAAGCATTGTGTATTATGTTTTTAGGGCTGACTATAGTCTTGTTTTGAGTCACGTCTATTCGAACATGAACATATAAATATGTAATGTAAATGTATATTACAAGTGTCAAAGAATATGCATGAGAAAGACATAGAAGAGCAGTATAGTGAAGTCAGTATGAGATAAATCTCTTTAAGAGACTAAGAGCATCAACACATAAACATAACCGATCAAACAATAGTGTCATCACAACAGTTCATTCTTGATATAGTGTATATCAACTATCAGAAGGTTGTAGCCTTCACCTTATTGGGAAGTGAGCTTAGGCAATGAGCCAAACACCTTTAACAGGGTTTTCTAATAGACTCCTAACATGGTCATTGTACTTGGATTGTAAAGACCATTCCTAATAGGGCAAAGGAACTTTAACAGGTTCATTATACTAGTGCAATATTTGTAAGTACTAATTCCCACCGGGGTTTTCCTTTGATCAAGGTTTCCCTGTAATCATATCATGTGTTATGAGTTCTTGTGTTAAGATTCATTGAATGTATGTTTGATTTATCTTTAAAGTGCTGAAATATAATTAATAGACAAACACTGATTCACCCCCCCCCTCTCAGTGTTTCTAACAATTGGTATTAGAGCTTTGGTCCTCTGAAAGAAAGTTTAACCACTTGAGGAGATCATGGATTCAGCAGAAGAAAAACATTTGAAAAATAATCTTGAAGCAGCTCTTAAAGATCTTGACAAATCTGAAAAAGAAAATGAAGAACTTAGACTGAAATTTGATGGCTCACACATTCTTATCAAGAAATTGAGAAAAGATTTGAAAGATTGTTCTACAAGTGATTTAGGGAAAATGGTCAAAAATCTGAATGAAGAGAACATGTCTCTGAAAGATAAAATTGAAAATCTAGATGAACAACTAACAGACAGTCAAATTGCTATTGAAGAAAAGATCAAAGAAAGCAAACAATTAGAAAATGAACTTTTGCAAGCAAACATGAAAGTCTTGGAATTGGAGAAAATAAAGAAAAAGATGGAATCTGAATTAACAGAAGCAAAGGATAAGATTGATAAACTCCACGTAAGTTCTGATTCACTTCAATCTTAGCTCCATGCACAAAATCTAAGAGGCAACACTACTGGTCTTGGATATAGTGTAGCACAAGTTGAAATCAATTCATTGAAAGAAAGAAAGAAAGAACATGAAGCATCTTCAGAAGCAAAGAAAGTTGAAAATGTTGCAGAGACTAAAACAAATCCACCTAAAAGATAAATCAAGCAAGTTAATAGAACTTGTTATGCATGTAATAAACATGGGCATTTGGAAAGAGATTGCAAAGAGGTAAGACCTTTCGATGGTTATTGTTACTCCTGTAATAAATTTGGTCACAGGGCTATACATTGCAGAACAAATCAAAGAAATAAGTCACAACACAATAAGATAAATCAGCCTCAAAGAAATTTGCATAACATTACATGTCAGATATGTAATTACAATGGACACACATCAAAGCAGTGCAACATGATGAACAATAGCATCATACCTCCTATCATTTGTCACACATGTGGAAAGGCTGGACACATCTCAAGGTTCTGTAGATCGAGAAATCAAAAACAAGAGGATCCTAAGAAATCACTATTTGAAGAAGAAGGAGAAGTCAAGTTTGTTCAAGAAAAATTTGGGTTGAAGTGAAGAAGGACAATGTAGAGCACAAAGCAGTTGATGCATCCACAGTTGACACATCCTCTACTTCTGGTTGAATAGACCTTCTTGGTCTTAGGGGGAGCTATTCTAGCTCAGAACCCCTATGAGGCTAGTATACTCACCTCTGAGTATGTTCCTATGGATCCATGCTTATGATCACATGATATAGCAGTATGCATACACGTATTGTCTATAATGCATTCAGTACAAAGGTTGAAACTCTCTATGAAAACTGCGTACGGTTGCAAACATTAAATGTAGTAACCTTTATAAAAACATGTAAATGTTCGATCTTCTTCACATTTGCATTCAAGATTACAAAATTTGGAGAGAACAGGAGCAATGAGCATCAAAGCATGAAAACACAACAGATTTGGTGGTTAAGTAAACAGATGAGAAGTTGAAATGGAACCCTAGAAGTCACACTATTTCGAATTATCATGAAACCCTACTTAATCAAGTTCCAAGTAAGTATGGAAACCCCAGTTGTTTTTGACACTGCTGAGAGGAAGAGATTTGTCTTTAAGAGTCATCCATTCAAGTCCATTCTAGATGATGTTGAAGGAGCATTCTCCAAAACTCCACTCGGAGTCGTGCACATGGAATATATTCGCGCATCCATCTACTGCAAGAAGGAAATATTAGGAGACAATAATATAGCCACTCTTATGGGATCCATGATGAAACCAGACTAGTCATTCAAGGATGAATTTATGCATCTGACTGATAACCCTATATTTGAGTACTCCAATGCACACAAGTTTTATGAGCCAGAATGGGTGAAGATATTACTGAGCAGAATACATGATGACCTTTTCTAGATTGGTGAGGTTCATGTCTGCATCATCTCTGACCTAATCCATGAATTAACTGGACTTCCAAATACTGGACCATTTCTTCCTACTGGCAAGGATGTCAAGAAGCAATTTGAACAAGTTTGTTTATCAAGAAGTGATAAGCATGGTATCACAGTTGATCCTATCAAGGAAGATGACATAAAGCTTCTAACTATGATACTTGGTTACAAGTTCTAGCATGAAATTAAACTAAATAGTGTGTCAACAGCCATAGTTCTAGCAGCTATAAGGATGGTGAAGGATAAAACTTAGTACAATCTATGTGAGATATTGCGCGCTCAATTGATTGTCAACATTTGAGTTATCAAGCATGACAAGAACAAGACATTTAGGTTTGGGTCTCTGATTATCTACTTGTACTTCCATATTTTTGGTAAGGTTGCAAACCTTTACCTAGATAGAAGCAAATCTACAATGTCTCAGATTTCACTTAAAGCCACATCAGAGAGCAGTGTGAAAGATGCCATGGACATGGATATTAAAACATTCAACATCAAAATGCAGAAAAGGTTTAGATTATCTAAGAAGATAGTTGATAAATATAAGTAGACCATATGTTTCATGGTAGAAATAGATTGCACTTGTATGGAGGCAGTTGAACCTAGAACCAAATGGATTCACCCACTTGGTTATGAAGTGGAGGAACATGTGTTAGAAGGATATGCACAAGTTCT
>MU227137.1:228766-247833 GCA_018584345.1 Thuja plicata
AGAAGGTTATAGCAAACTGCATGGACAGAGTGAAGTTCACCTCTGAACATATCAAAAAGATAGAAGAGGCAGAGATCATGGTGGACACTATTAGAAAATCAGTTGAGACATCCACCCAAGACATGAATATATGTAACAATGTCTATCAAGGATAGTTGGAAAAAATTGAAAAATAAAAATTGGAGTTCAATAAGATAAGAATCAGGCAGACCCAACTGAGGAATGCTCTAGCGCCCTCTCTAGCAGTTTTGGAAGATAACATTAAACAAATTGATGCCACCATTGTCACATATGATCAAGGTCCCTACATGGATTTTATAAAGATGGAGACGTTAACATATTCCCTATGCACCCATCTCCAAACAGTTGATGCAGTGAAGGTATTTTGGCAGAAAGAGATCCAATCTCTTCAGATTGTGTATCTAGATGTTTACATGGAGTAAGTATCTAGAGACTTACAAGTTTTGGACACCTTTTTCATTAATGTCAAAGGAGGAGTAATGTATATAGAGAATGTGTATATATGGGGAGAAATATATATATATATATGTGTGTGTGTGTGTGTGTGTGTGTGTGTGTTAAGAGATGCAATGATATACATATATTTTGTGTGTTAAGTCATTTTGAGAAACTTGGACACATTCCTTTGTTGCCATTAATGACAAAGGGGGAGATTGTTGGAAAGTTGACTCCTAGAGGATACATGAATTATTTTGTGTTTTCATTATGGAAAAAAAGTCATATTAAGTTTCTATCAAAGATAACTTAGAAGATAAAATGACTAAGTATGGAAAACAGGACAGACAAAGTTATACAGTGATCAACACATCAGTGCATGTGCGAGAGATCAGATCAAAGTATGTGTGTTTAGATATATGTTCTATGTGATGTATACATACTAAGTCAAGACATGTGTGGTACGGAATGATAGTACGAACAAGTTACAGGAAGATCATTACTACTGCAGTTCAGGAAACAGAGCATGTAGCCGACTTTAGTTTTTGGATCAACGTGAATTTTTTTGTTGTATAAAGGCCAAGCGCCTTTGATTATATGTTTTTAATAATGTCTTTAGTATTGTTGTAAACACACTTAAACCAATTTGTTTGGAAGTGTTGTGTATTATGTTTTTAGGGTCGACTATAGTCTTGTTTTGAGTCGCATCTATTCAGACATGAACATATAAATATGTAATGTAAATGAATATTACAAGTGTCAAATAATATGTATGAGAAAGACATAGAAGATTAGTATAGTGAAGTTAGTATGAGGTAAATCTCTTTAAGACAGTAAGAGTATCAGCACATAAACAAAACTGATCAGACAATAGTGTCATCACAACAATTCATTCTTGATATGGTGTATATCAACTATCAGAAGGTTGTAGCATTCACCTTATTGGGAAGTGAGCTCATGTAGTGAGACAAACACCTTTAATAGGGTTTTGTAATAGACTCCTAATAGGGTCATTGTACTTGGATTGTAAAGACCGCTCCTAACAGGGCAAAAGAACTTTAACAGGTTCATTATACTAGTGCAATAATTGTGGGTACTAATTCCCACCGGGGTTTTCCTCTGATCAAGGTTTCCCCGTAAGCATATCATGTGTTATGAGTTCTTGTATTAAGATTCATTGTATGTATGTTTGATTTATGTTTAACGTGGTGAAATATAATTAATAGACAAACACTGATTCACCCCCCCCCCTCTCAGTGTTTCTAACAATGAACCCATGGATAGCTTGAACTTTTCCTTTTAAAATTCTAAGTTGTGAAATATTTATGAGCCATGGCGTGTTAACAATAACATCATTTTTATTCATATACACTTCAATTCCCATATTTTAAATGATAAATCCAAAAAAATTCCACTATCCACTCTAAAAACAAAATTTAATGGGTTCAAACACATGTTGTACTTATGAATTCATTCAAATATTTGTGTAAGCAAATTAAAATGATCTTTACAAGAGATAGACTTAGCTAAGATATCATTGACATAGTATTCAAGAATCTTATGTATATAATCATGAAAGATAAGCATCATAACATGTTGATAATTATAAACAATGTTATTTAATCCAAAAGGAATCACAACCCAATAGAGAGTTCCCCATGGTGTTATGAATGCAGTTTTATATTGATCTTGAGGAGAAATCAATATTTGATTATATCTGAAAAAACCATCCATGAAGGATAATACATCATGCCTATCCCTAGAATCAAATATGATATCAATGGTGGTAAGAGGAAAATCATCTTTTAAGGGAGCTTTGTTGAGATCCAAATTTTTTGTACACACTCAGATCTTATTCTCAAGTTTAGCCATGACTACAATATCTAAAATCCAAGGAGGGTAGTCAATATGATGAAGGAAACCAATATCTAGGAGTTTTTCAATTTTAACCTTAACAAGTAAAGAAATCTTAGGATTTATTTTTCTAATATTTTTCTTTATTGGTTTAGCATTAGGAACCAAGACTATACTATGAGTGAAAATTTTAGAATCAATTTCAGGCATGTCAGAATATGTCGAATCAAATATATCTAAGAATTCATGAAGAATTGAAGAAAGATTTTTGTGTTCATGTTCATCCAAAAAATTTCCAAATTTTATCACCTTCTCCTTATTGTAATGATGCATTTTTACATCAATGGTGTCAATGTTAGGAATAATAGTCCACAAGACAATTGAGAAGGGGGGTGAATCAGTTGTGATATAGATTATTAAACTTTAAAATTTATAAACCAAATCTGTAGATTTAAATGATAACACAGTAAATGTAGACACCATAACACAATATTTGTTGTTGAGGAAACCTTGTTAAAGGTAAAACCCCAGTGGGAATTAACACCCACAAATAATGTACTAAGAGCATAGTATCCAGTGGCTGTTAAAATATTTAGCCCTATTAGGAGCTTGTTACAACATTACAGTACATAGTCCCTATTAGGAGACATACCTTGTTAGGAGTCAAAAGAAATAATAGTCTCGCTACCTAGGCACACTGCCCAAAGAAGGTTAAAGCCACCCTCAAGGATTTACAATCCAAACAAGTGTATAAAGAAATTACACAATCTAGTGAACTGTCTAATAGCAACTGTCTTTGTTTGGTCAGTTCCAATGAAGTAATCTTCTCATAAAATCTACTCTACATCCAGCCACCAAAAAAGCCTCACAACTTTGACTTCTTATTTTTTTCAATCTCAGTCACATTTTTTCAAAATAAAAGATCACTCATATATACCCTCTTCCAATAATTCATTAGGTCAGCCAGTTAAGCTTTCCTAATACACAAATAATTAATTAGGTCATCCAATTTAGGATTTCCAATATACAAATAATTATTTGACCCCTTGCTAAGATACACACGGTACCTATAACAAGTAAAAATCATTTACAATCCATAATTTTGCTTCCAAATCTTCAATCCACACTCACAATTCATTTTACATGCTACATGTCTGAAGTCGGCCAACAAATAGGTCTCCTTTAGAATACACATGATAGCTGATGTCACTAGTACCCAAACCAAAATTAAAATCAACCCATTACTCCAACATATGTTGGCTATCCACCAGTAAGCTCGTATCATCTGAAACATCTTCACTAGAAAGATATACCAGAAACACAGAGACCTACTCTATCCAGAATCACAGTTACAGTCCAGAAACCAGTCTTCACCAAATCAACTGTAACATCCACAATATGAAACATAAATCCAAGCTACCTTAGGAATAATTTCAACACACATCCTTCTTCATAAATCTAACTTTGATCATTCTGAATCATCTGTACGGTGTACATACACTTCTGCCAGTCAAGTAACCAGTCTGTCCTCTCCACATAAATATACGTTGACATCAGTGACAAAATATGAATATCAACAACATGATTAGTAACCAAAAATGATATCATCCAACAATCTCCCCCTTTGGAATTGAAGGAAATATATGGGAAAATACATATGCATCAACCCAAAATTACTCTCTCTCAATACAATTCGCAATATCCTCAACACAAATCTCTCAAAATAGTAGGGATTTTCACATAGATTTTTTCCCCCTTTGGAAAAAATGGAAAAGGGTGCCATAACTCATCTTTAGTCTTCTATAAGGGGTAGCTTTGTCAAATCTTCATGTCCATTAACTAGGTGCAAGGTCATCCAAATGTACTCCATAGTGTTCTCCTGCGATCACCCCCCCTAAGGAGTAGATCCATACATCAAGTCCAGAGAATGATATAACTCTAAGATCCACTGTACTAATGCACATCTACATCATTTAATTACCACTGGGACAGGCCACCACCCCAAGCATTCCTCTGAGATATTCAAAAAAATCTTTTGGAAAAGGTTTAGTAAATATATCTGCTATCTGTTCCTTTGTGCTAATATATTCAATTTTAATCTCTTTATCTGATACCTTCTCCCTCAAGAAATGATACTTAATATAAATATGTTTAGTCTTTGAATGCATTATAGGATTCTTCAACATATTCACTATGATAGTGTTATCACAATGGATAACCATTGGTTCTTTGAAAATTATTCCAATGTCCTTCAACATTTGTTTCATCCAAACAATCTATGTACAATTTATTGAAGCATCAACATACTCAGACTCAGTAGTAGATTGAGCAATACAGTTCTACTTCTTTCTGAACCAGGAAACCAATCTTTTTCCAAGGACAAATGCACCACCACTTGTACTCTTCCTGTCATCCACATTACCTGCCCAATCAGAATTAGTATAAGCTTGGAAAGTAAAATCTTCTAATTTTTCATACCATAATCCATATTCTATTGTCCCTTTCAAATATCTAAAAACGCTTTTCACAACAGAAAAATGTCTCTTTAGGATCTACCTGATATCTAGCCACAATTCCAACTGTATTGGTAATATTTGGTCTAGTGTGAGTTAGATATTATAGATCTCCTATCATTGATCTATACTCTGTCTAGACTACACTTTGAGTCTCATCACTATTAGTCAGTTTGTTTCTAGTCACCATAGGTGTCCCAATAGGTTTACAATCTTCCATTCCAAAAAATTTCAACATTTCCTTAAAGATACTTGGTCTTAGATATAAAAATGTCATTCTTACTCTGATTAATTTGCAAACCAAGAAAAAATTTCATCTCACCAATCATTGACATCTCGAATTCATTTTCTATTTCTTTAGAAAACTTCTTAATCATCTTATCATTGCCTCCAAAAATCATATCGTCAACAAAAACTTCTATAATCAAGATTCCATCTTCATCAGTTCTCAAATATAAACTACTGTCTACATTACCTTTTCTCAAACCAAGATGAAGTATATATTTGTCTAGTCTTGCATACCATGCTCTTGGTGCGTGTTTTAGTCCATAAAGTGCCTTCTTCAATCTGCAAACCATATTTTCATCATCTATCAAAGGAAAACCATCAGGTTTCTCAATGTAAACTTCTTCTTCTACATCACCATTTAAGAATGCTGACCTCACATCCATCTGATAAACCTTAAAGTCTTTATGTGTAGCATAAGCAAGAAATAATCTCACAGCTTCCAATCTAGCAACATGAGAAAATGTTTCTTCATAGTCTATGCCTTCTTGTTGTGAGTAGCCTTTACATACCAGTCTTCCTTTGTTTCTTACCACTATTCCTTCCTCATCCATCTTATTTATGAAAACCCATTTAGTACCAATCACATTTTTGTTTTTAGGTCTTGGAACCAATTTCAAAGTATTGAATTTATTTATCCGTTGAAGTTCTTCTTCTATAGATCTAGTCGAAGATTCATCTCTACATGCTTCATCAGTAGTCTCTGGTTCAACTTGAGAAATAAAAAAAATCTCATCTCTAGCTCTAGATCTAGTCATCATGCCTTTACTTGCATCACCAATAATTTGATCTTTAGGATGGTTCTTCTTAACATACCTTGGTGTCTTCAATGTCTCACTAGCTTTAGTCTCTTCATATTCAATCTCATTGTCAATCATAAAAGATTCTTCAGGTTCAACAGTAACCTCTTCACTTTTGTAATCTGACCAAAGTCATACATCCTTTCCTGAATCTGAAAATTTTCATCTATCCTCACATTGGCTCTTTCAATCAACTTTCTCAATCTCAGATTGAAACATTTATATGCTTTACTCTTAGTGGAATAACCAAGAAAGATTCCTTCATCACTTCTACCATCAAACTTGCCTATTTCATCATCTCTCTTGATATAACATATACTACCAAATATTTTGAAATATTATACAGTAGGTGTATGATCAAACCACAATTCATAAGGAGTCTTACTTGTACCTTCTCTGATCTGAATTTTATTCAATGTGTACACAATAGTCCCAACTACTTCTCTCCAGTGAACATGTGACACATTTCCTTCCAACAACATAGTCCTTGCAACATCTAATATAGTTCTATTTATTCGCTCTGGTATCCCATTCTTGTGAGGCCTCACCCCGACCCATCACAGTCTTACTGCTCGATCACACTTTGATACTTTATGTTTTGATACATTGATACACTTTTTGATTACCCTGACAAAGACTCAAGATATTATGTTATGATGATGATTATATTGTGTGGATTACATTTTGATATGGATTAGACCTAAATTAGATGGTTGTTTTTATTATTATATGTGTTTAGATAAGTGAACTGATGAGAAGATCGAATCATGATTAGACTTGATTATTTCATGGATGTTATGTCATGATGATTATGGAATCTGTATATTTTAAACCTTTCTGTATGAAAATTTCAATTAGAAATTTAATCTCGCTATTGATTGATGTTAAATATATATATATATATATATATATATATATATATTGCATGTGATTTTATTATCTTGGACTACTGATGCTCGAGTTTAGTGTGCAGGAAAGAGAGCCATGGAATTATTCAGAGAATCAGGGCTAAACACATGTGAATTGAGTAAACCAAGGTTTAATCTAATAAGGGATTGAAACCTCATTGTAATGTGATCCTTATTGTAAACATAATCTGAATGTGTGTTAACAGTTTAATACTCATGTTGTTGTTGTTCGGATATGTCATTGTGAATGTGATGTTTATTTTGTCTTGGTGTCACTTGACACTTGTGTTGTCCATGTGGATGATGACATGTCAAATTAGGGCTTGGGAAAGAATCACCAAACCTAATAGGATGCAATATTAAATCCACTTGCATATAGATGTCTTGTAGGGATCACATCAAGTTGGAACTCGAATTTGAACTTTAGGGGTACTTTGGAAGGGTCAAAAGTGACCCTAGAGTGTATTTTTGGCCAAAATTAGTTAACTCTAAGGGGGTACTTTGGGTTAGGGCTAGTTTTACCTATGAAGTAAACCTATATCATCATTATGGCCCTCCAAAATGCCTACCTTTCAAAAGTGGCGAAAATGAAGATGGCCACATGCATTGACTTGTCCCACACTCCTTACTAAGCTCACAATTAAGAGGGGAGACAAGAGATAGGGAAAAAGTACTAGAGGACATGTCTCATTAATTGCTAAGTCTTGAGTACACTTTAGGGGCCTTTTTAGAAGATTTGGAGAAACTTAGTGAGTGTTCACCCACTCTCCAATTTTGGAGATGATTAGGTTTGGAGGAAGAAAAGGAAAAAGGATAAGGGCTCTTCTCAACCACACTATTGTCATTTTCTTAGACCAAGGTTGGTGAAATTCTTGCCATAGAATAATGCTCTTGCACTTATTCTTTGCATGTTAAATGTTGGAATGAATATTTAGATTTTGTTTGTTTCATATATGTAATCTTGTGAGGTGTTGTTGTATGTAGATGTTGATGTTATGTGTTGGTTTGGGAAGCTTTTGAATTTTGTTTATCTTTTTCTCTTTTAGATTTGGGAGTATTGTTCATGGGAGTTTAAGGCATTACTCACCCTTTGGGAAGTGAAGAAGTGGCCTTGGGTGAAGGAGTTAGTTGGGATCTTCATTGTAGTGAGAGTCTCTTCTCTTGGAGAAGAGGGATAATTTCATGGAGTATGAGCTCCATGAAGCCATGTTGTAAAAATTGTTTTGGTATAGAAATGACCAAATTGTGTATATGGAAGGAATTCCAATTTTAGCCTTGGAAAGACATGGGAGAAAACTCTTGTTGAGAAATTTGAATGCAATGGCATTCTCCTCCTTCGAAAAGCCCACCTTCACCCTACTTCAATGGGTTTGAAAGGCCCATTTGTGAAAACCTTAGTTGGGAGTAATTTGTTGTGCATTTGTGTTAGTTGTGAAGTTTTGAAATGTGCTACCTTGTTTAGTCTTGGTTCTCCAAGCTCGGGGTTGGCCTTTCTTGAGGCCTTGGTTGGGAGGTGAGCTCCCATGGTTCCCTTCAAGTTTTATTGCATGTTTTTGAAATCAAGTTGGAGGTGGAAGATTTTGAAAGAAGCCTTCTTTTGGTATTGTGGAGAAAGAACAACTTTGTAGTTGCATGTTTACCCCTTGTGTTTGAGCATCATTTTTATTAAATGTTGTAAAGTTCATTTGCAAGATTGTTGAGAAAAAATTATCAAGATCTTATTCTTGTTGTAATAATTTCATGACATGTAATTTTAAATTTCCAAGTTAAGAACACTTCATGTTCCCCTTGTAGTTCTAAAATTTTAGCTTAATTAGATCAATATTTCATTCTCAAAATCATTGCATTTCCATCCCTTTAAAAGAAATGATTAAATTAGTAAACATAGTAAGTCATAGCAATTGATGTAATAATGAGAACAATTACCTATTATTAGTGATCAATTTTAATTGTATAAGGTTTGGGCAACAAAAATAAAAATAAAACAAATTGCATGTATCTTCAAAAAAAATGTATTCAAACACACCTACCATACATTCTCGGAAAATAGAGTATAAAAATCTCTGGAAAATGTATGGGGAGGGATTTAATTCCCTCCCCTTACATAGAGAATATTCTACAAAAGATCCCTCTACCTAATGTCCCTTTATTAACTCCCTAAACATCCATCTAAACTAACCCTTATGCTAATACATCATTCACTTTTAAAAAAGCTTAATACCCTTCTCCCATCCTCATGGGCCCCACCATATATTTTCCCTCCCATCTTACTATCCCATGCAAAATTTTTAGAGGACATGATATTAATCTTATTAGCAAGTGTTGACCTCCCCCCATTCGATGCATACTGTTCTGACTTTGGGATACTGTACATGCCTAGGAACATGTGATGTGACATTGTTAGCAAGGAGGTATTGATTTGGGTCCCACCCCACCCTCAAACATTTTGAATACTTTCTACCCATTTCTTTTTGCTGTCATAACTCTCCCATGCAAAATTTTAGGAAGGCTGACATTTAATAAATTTCCTTCCATTGGTTGTATTGAGTTGACCCTTGTTTTAAAAGTACCTTTCAAAACTCGAGTTAAACATAGTCAAGCCTTGGAGATAGTGTCTTGGGCCCCATGTAGCATGAAGAAATTCACTTGTTTTCTCCTCCCTTGGTCTTGCTGCCACATATCCCCTTCTTCCATGTTAAATTTATATCTCATGTAAACTTCACCCAATAATATTGTGGGCCCCACCTTAATGCTCCCATTTGAATTCTTCCAAGACTTCCCTCCATAGGAATTCACAGGGTTTGAGGGTATGGGGATCCACACCCCTTCCTCACCCACTTGTCAAGTGATGTGACCTTGGGGGAAAGTGATAGGTAGAAGGTGCTAGTTGATAGGTAGGCTTAAGTGTTATTGTTATAGGTAGTTATAGGTAGTTTATTGATAATTATAGATTTAATTACATAGTTAATTTAGTTTAGTATTCTACTTTTTATTTAATAAAATTATATTCTCTCCATTGTGCACATTATTATAAAAGGATTATTATATGTAAATAGATTTATTTATTGATTTATGATTATATAAATTAAGTGGCCCCACCTAATAGATGTATTTTCACTTAAATTGTGTTATTTAAATATTAGATTTGAAACCTTAGTATGTGTGAAAAATATATAGAATGACTATACGAGGATGTAAATTTCTCATTGGTTAATTTTAATAATGTAAATTCATTTAGATATAGTTTATTTAATTGTGTAATTCTGATCAATGGATGTAGCTTTTATGTAAAAGAAAATTATAGATAGATGTTAATTTTGATAAATTAAAGTATGTTGCCTATGCCTTTTGAAAGGTTAGAGGTCAATGTAAATTTTTTTAATTGAGATCAATTTAATATTCTATCAAGAAAAGTTAAGGACTATAGTTTTATGGAAAATTGTATAGCAGAGTTTAACTGTTGTTAGGAGGATAAGGATTAGATTAGGTTTTTATTATTGAATTTTAATCTAGTGGTTAATGGTCAAAAGCAAATTGGGACTAGAATTTAATGAATAATTTGTAAATAAAGTTAGAGATTAAGTGATTGCCAGAACAATCTATTTCAATGTATGACTCTTAACAACAGAGTAACATCATGATATTATACGTAGATTAAAACTTGGAACTAGAGTTAAACCAACCAGTCCCAGCTATTCACATAACTTGTATGACTAGTTGATGCTCTAATTTGCATCTGAAGGTGACGTTCCCCTAATTCAACTTATGCCTATACCTTGCAATTCGAAGACTACCCTTACCATGATAACACATTACCTCAAATACATCTCTGTTAGTGGTTTGCACATGCGTATAAAAAATAAATTGTATGTGTGTTTTTCCCTAGTTTTGGGCATGACATTTTGGTATCAGAGCCATGTTTCGACACTAGGAACCTAACCTATTACGTTTCAACTCATTCAAAACTTTAATCAAATTGTGGGATGCCTGCGGTCACCAAAAATAACGAACGGGGTAGAGGTCACAGAGCTCCCCATGCGGGGGTGGGACAGGAGGATCCACCACCACCACCACCTCCACCGCCACTGAACCCCAACTAGGATATTTTAGATGTTCTCCAAAATATGACTGGGGTAATCTAGTAGAGACTACCACGCATAGTTCAGCAGGAGATCCTAGAAAGGGAAGCACATGTTTCAGAAAATGATAGAGCAGTCAACAGAGAAAGAAGTAGGAGTCCCCCACCCAGGTCTGTTGAGGGTCATGATGATCAGGAGGGTGATTTGGTTCATCGGGTTGTACTGCCATGTGAGCATGAGGTACGTGCTAGGGAGAGGCCCCTAGAGATGTTGGAGATGAGATCTGAGAGTTATTGCAACTCTATCCACCCTTGTTTTTGGGATCCTTAGATGGGTCAGTAGCAGAGGGCTGGTTACAGATCTTATAGTGATGTTTTGGATTGCGCCCTTATGGGAGTAATCTAAAGGCATGGCTTGCAGTCCACCTCCTACGGGAGAAGCCTTCCACTTGGTGGGAGCAGGAGGTGTCCATAGGTGGATTGAGCATTGACATGCTCACTTGGGAGACTTTTGTGGCCCATTTTTGAGAAAGGTATCTCTCTGAGCATTTCAGATAGAGGAGTTCCATGATCTCCAGCAGAGAGGCCTCACAGTGGTCCAGTATGAGAGTCAATTTCTCGAGCTCCTTACATATGTTGATTACATAAAGGATGAGAAATTGCGTATTCACCATTTCATTAAGGGACTTAATATATCTCTTTAGAGAAAAGCACGCCTAGCATTCCCCAACACTTTTAGAGGGGCAGTTGAGATGACACTTATAGCTAAGGATATCCGTACTAGATAGGAATCCTAAGATCGTTCCTAGCACCGAAACCCCTCTTCCCAGCAGTCAGGACACCAGAGACCCCCTTGGAAAGGGAAATAGAATCACTCAGTAGGATCCTTTAAGGGTCAACAGTCTCAACAGTAGAGATCTTAGTAGGATTGTAGACAGAGGCATTCACAGGGTTATCAGGGCTCTAAGCCCAAATAGTTGGATTCTCAGGGTTCTAGATAGGCTCAGAGGACATAGACCCCTCAGGCATAGCCAACTAGGACTCAGTAGTCCTCTAGGGGTTGATATAGTGGCTCTAGTAGGACCGGAGGGTCACAGCAGCCCAGGATATAGGGAGTATAGATTCAGACCCAAGGACCATGTTACACTTGTGGTGGTATGGGTCATTTAGCAAGAGAGTGTCCACAAGGATAGTCAGCTAGTGGTCAGAGAGCGGTTACTTCAGAGCCTACAATTGGAGATATGGGTAGAACCCATAGAGTTTTTGCAATGGTTGATAACTGCCAGGCCATGGTCATAGAGGCCACAGGTATGATTCAGGGTATCAGTGTTTCTATCCTATTTGATTCAATAGCCACAGACTCCTTTATATCTCCCTATGTAGTGGAGTGTTGCGGGCTGGTGGCAGTTAGACAGGATGTCAGTTGGGAGGTTGAGTTAGCTTCAGGAGCTAGGGTGTCTGTTAGTTCCTTAGTTTCCAGTTGTCAGATTTAGATTGGAGACTTAATCACGATGAATAATCTCCGCATTACCCCTCTAGGCTCTTATGATGTAGTCCTTGGCATGGATTTGCTATATGCCCACAGCGCCAAGATGGATTGTCGTCAGAAGAGGGTTGAGTGTGTTGACAATCATGGTATTCCTATGGTGATAATTGGGGTACAATGACCCATATCCCTTTGCATTATTTCTGCTATGCAGCTTAGGTGGTGCGTGCGGAAGGGATGCCAGTTATTTTCCATCACCATTAGTGATAGAGAGGAGGATTTAGAGGGGGAGCCTTCGCTTGAGGATTATCCTACTCTTCAGGAGTTTGCAAATGTATTTCCTACTAAGCTACCTGATATGCCTCCACCTAGGGCAGTTGATTTTCACATAGATCTTGTACCAGGAGCCAAGCCAATATCTAGAGCACCGTATAGGATGATCACACACAAGATCAATGAGCTCAAGATTCAGTTAGAAGAGTTCTTGGAGAAAGGGCATATCTGACCTAGTGTGTCACCTTGGGGTGAAGTAGTAATTTTGTGAAGAAAAAGGATGGGTCACTCAGACTATGCATTAATTATCGATAGCTAAATAAAGTAACAATTAAGGACGGATACCCACTTCCCAGGATTGATGATTTGTTTGATCAGTTGCAGGGTGCCTGAGTGTTCTCAAAGATAGATCTGAAGTTGGGGTACCATTAGTTATGGATTATGGAAAGTGATATCCACAAGACTACTTTTCACACAAGGTATGGTCACTATGAGTTCACAGTAGTGCCATTTGGCCTCATGAATGCTCCAGCTGTGTTCATGAGCCTCATGAATGGAGTATTTAATAATTTTTTGGATAAATTTGTGGTAGTGTTCCTTGATGATATTCTGATATATTCTCACAATGAGGAGCATGAGGAGCACCTGAGACAGGTTCTACAACGTTTGAGAGAGAATCAATTATATGGAAGCTTGTCAAAGTGTGCCTTCTTTAGACCCAAGGTGCATTATCTCAGTCATGCTATATCCGGCGATCGGATCTCTATAGACCCATCAAAGATTAGAGCCATTGTGGATTGACCAGCACCCACCAGTGTCATGGAGGTTAGAAGTTTTATGGGCTTAGCAGGATATTACAGACACTTCGTGGCAGGATTTTCTAGAGTAGCTCATCCCATCACCTCCCTTCAGAGAAAAGGGAAGAAGTATGAATGGACAGAGAGGTGTGAGAGAGATTTCCAAGAGCTCAAGAGAGCCCTCACTAGTGCACCAATTTTAGCAGTGCCAGACCCTTCGGTGGATTTTTTTGTATGTACTGATGCTTCATTGGATGGTTTAGGAGTAGTCCTTAAGTAGGAAGGTCATCCTATAGCTTTCGAGTCTAGGAAGCTAAAGACTTGTGAGCTTAATTATCCCACTCATGACCTAGAACTTGTAGCGGTGGTTCATGCCTTAGTGTGATGGCAACATTTTATTCTAGGTCACTGATTTGAGCTTCATTCAGATCACCAGAGCCTGCAATATATCTTTACACAGCCCAATCTTAAGGCGAGGCAAAGGAGATGGATGGATTTTTTGTGTGAGTATGATTTTGATGTTCATTACATCAAGGGGAAGGAGAATGTAGTTGCACATCCCTTGAGTAGGAGGTGACATGAGCTCTCATCTATGAATTCTAGTACAGATTTGAGGGAGTGAATTTTGTATCACTTTCCAGAGGATGGATTATGTGTAGAGACTTGTCAGCTTATCCATTCCCAGAGACCCCTTGAGGGGAGGTTTGCAAAGTATTCCTTAGAGTTAGATGGACTTCTATGTCATAGGGGACGCATCTATGTACCTTCTATGGGTGACTTGCAAGAGTTTATTGTACTTGAGGCTCACAAAGCACCTTATGTAGCTCATTTGGGAGTCAAGAAGTTGCATGCTAATCTAAGATAGTTATATCATTGGCCAGGCATGAGGTTACAGATTGCCAGCATAGTCGCTAGATGTCTAGAGTGCTAGAGAGTGAAGGAAGAGCACAATCATCCAGGTGGGCTCTTGCAGCCACATGAGATTGCCGAGTGGAAGTGGGATGCTATATCTATGGACTTCATTATTGGTCTCCCTATTTCTTCTCACCACCATGATGCTATCTTGGTGACAATTGAAACATTGACCAAGGTTTCCCACTTCTCACCCGTGCATACTACATTCATAGCACGAGATGTAGCTCAGGTATTTTTGCAGGATATTATCATACTTCATGGCATTCCCCATAATAACATCTCTAATAGAGACTCCTTGTTCACATCAGCTTTTTGGAGAGAGTTACAGGTAGCGTTAGGTACTAGGTTGAATTTTAGTACAGCATACCACCCTCAGAAAGATGGGCAGACAGAGAGGGTTAACCAGGTGCTAGAGGATATGTTACGTATGTATGTGATGGACCATCAGGTCAAGTGGGAGGAATACCTACATTTGGTCAAGTTTTCCTATAATAATGGGCACCATTCTTCTAAATGTATGCCTCCATATCAGGCCTTGTACAGTAGACCTTGCAAGACTCCCTTGAGTTTGGACAGGAATGAAGATAGAGTATCTATTGGACCCTAGTTAGTCAAGGACATGGAACAGTAGGTGGTATTGATTAGACAACATCTTAGAGAGGCTCAGGACTGACATAAGAAGTATGCAGATGTGAAGTGGGTTGATCATGAGTATATGGTTGGAGATAGGGTATTTTTGAGAGTGCGCCCACATAAGAGTCCAATCCATTTTGGAAAGGGCTCTAAGTTAGTGCCTCGCTTTGTTGGACCTTTTGAGATATTGGAGAGGATAGGACTAGTTGCCTACCGTCTAGCCTTTCCACCCAACCTATCATGCATCAATGATGTGTTTCATGTATCTGTGCTACAGAAATATATTTAAAATGAGTCTCATGTTATAGATTGGGATGCCTTGCAGTTGGAGTCAGAGGGAAAGCTAGCACTGGAGCCCATTTTTATTATAGCTCGATGAACCCTTGCACTCTGAGGCCGAGAGTTGGACCAGGTTAGGGTCCAGTGGGATTGTTACAATGAGGTCAGGGCTTCATGGGAGGATGCAGCTCAGATGAGATCTTAGTGCCCATAACTTTTTGATGAACTCTAGGAGGAATTTCATGCCTAGTGGGGGAGGATGTGAGGCCTCACCCTGACCCATCATAGCCTTACTGCTCGATCACACTTTGATACTTTATGTTTTGATACATTGATACACTTTTTGATTATCCTGACAGAGACTTGAGATATTATGTTATGATGATGATTATATTGTGTGGATTACATTTTGATATGGATTAGACCTAAATCAGATGGTTTTTTTTTATTATATATGTTTAGATAAGCAAATTGATGAGAAAATCGAATCATGATGAGACTTGATTATTTCATGGATGTTATGTCATGATGATTATGGAATCTATATATTTTAAACCTTTCTGTATGAAAATTGCAATTAAGAATTTAATCTTTCTATTGATTGATGTTGCTAATTATAAATTGAAAATATATATATATATATATATATTGTATGTGATTTTATTATCTTGGACTACTGATGCTCGAGTTTAGTGTGTAGGAAAGAGAACCATAGAATTATTCAGAGAATCAAGGGTAAACATATGTGAATTGAGTAAACCAAGGTTTAATCCAATAAGGTATTGAAACCTCATTGTAATGTGATCCTTGTTGTAAACATAATCTTAATATGTGTTAATAGTTTAATACTCATGTTGTTGTTGTTTAGACATGTCATTGTGAATGTGATGTGTATTTTATCTTGGTGTCACTTGACACTCGTGTTGTCTATGTGGATGATGACATGTCAAATTAGGGCTTGGGAAAGAATCACCAAACCTAATAGGATTCAATATTAATTCCACTTGCATATAGATGTCTTGTAGGGATCACATAAAGTTAGAACTCGAATTTGAACTTTAGGGGTACTTTGGAAGGGTCAAAAGTGACCCTAGAGTGTATTTTTGGCCAAAATTAATTAACCCTAAGGGGGTACTTTGGGTTAGGGCTATTTTTTACCTATGGAGTAAACCTATATCACCATTATGGCCCTCCAAAATGCCTACCTTTCAAAAGTGGCGAAAATGAAGATGGCCACATGCATTGAATTGTCCCACACTCCTTACTAAACTCACAATTAAGAGGGGAGACAAGAGATAGGGAAAAAGGACTAGAGGACATGTCTCATTAATTGCTAAGTCTTGAATACACTTTAGGGGCCTTTTTATAGGATTTGGAGAAACTTAGTGAGTGTTCACCCATTCTCCAATTTTGGAGACAATTAGGTTTGGAGGAAGAAAAGAAAAAAGGATAAGGGCTTTTCTCAACCACACTATTGCGATTTTCTTGGACCAAGGTTGGTGAAATTCTTGCCATGGAAGAATGCTCTTGCACTTATGCTTTCAATGTTAAATTTTGGAATGAATATGTAGATCTTGTTTGTTTCATATATGTAATCTTGTGAGGTGTTGTTGTATGTAGATGTTGATGTTATGTGTTGGTTTGGGAAGCTTTTGAATTTTGTTTCATATTTTTCTCTTTTGGATTTGGGAGTATTGTTCATGGGAGTTTAAGGCATTACTCACCCTTTGGGAAGCGAAGAAGTGGCCTTGGGTGAAGGAGTTAGTTGGGCTCTCCATTGTAGTGAGAGTCTTCTCTTGGAGAAGAGGGATAATTTCATGGAGTATGAGCTCCATGAAGCCATGTTGTAAAAATTGTTTTGGTATAGAAATGACCAAATTGTGTATATGGAAGGAATTCCAATTTTAGCCTTGGAAAGACAAGGGAGAAAACTCTTGTTGAGAAATTTGAATGCAATGGCACTCTCTTCCTTGGAAAATCCCACCTTCACCCTACTTCAATGGGTTTGAAAGGCCCATTTGTGAAAACCTTGGTTGGGAGTAATTTGTTGTGCATTTGTGTTAGTTGTGAAGTTTTGAAATGTGCTACCTTGTTTAGTCTTGATTCTCCAAGCTCAGGGGTGGCCTCTCTTGAGGCCTTGGTTGGGAGGTGAGCTCCCATGGTTCCCTTCAAGTTTTATTACAGGTTTTTGAAATCAAGTTGGAGGTGGAAGATTTTGAAAGAAGCCTTCTTTTGGTATTGTGGAGAAAGAACAACTTTGTAGTTGCATGTTTACCCCTTGTGTTTGAACATCATTTTTATTAAATATTGTAAAGTTCATTTGCAACATTGTTGAGGAAAATTTATCAAGATCTTATTCTTGTTGTAATAATTTCATGACATGTAATTTTAAATTTCCAAGTTAAGAACACTTCATGTTCCCCTTGTAGTTATGAAGTTTTAGCTTAATTAGATCAATATTTCATTCTCAAAATCATTGCATTTCCATCCCTTTAAAAGAAGTGATTAAATTAGTAAACATAATAAGTCATAGCAATTGATGTAATAATGAGAACAATTACCTATTATTAGTGATCAATTTTAATTGTATAAGGTTTGGGCAACAAAAATAAAAATAAAACAAATTGCATGTATCTTCAAAAAAAAATGTATTCAAACACACCTACCATACATTCTTGAAAAATAGAGTATAAAAATCTCTGGAAAATGTATGGGGAGGGATTTAATTCCCTCCCCTTGCATAGAGAATATTCTACAAAAGATCCCTCTGCCTAATGTCCCTTTATTAACTCCCTAAACATCCATCTAAACTAACCCTTATGCTAATACATCATTCACTTTTAAAAAAAATTAATACCCTTCTCCCATCCTCATGGGCCCCACCATATATTTTCCCTCCCATCTTACTATCCCATGAAATTTTTTTAGAGGAGATGATATTAATCTTATTAGCAAGTGTTGACCTCCCCCCATTCAATGCATACTGTTATGACATGGGGATACTATACATGCCTAGGAACATGTGATGTGACATTGTTAGGAAGGAGGTATTGATTTGGGTCCCACCCCACCCTCAAACATTTTGAATACTTTCTACCCATTTGTTTTTGCTGTTATAACTCTCCCATGCAAAATTTTAGGAAGGCTGACATTTAATAAATTTCCTTCCATTGGTTGTATTGAGTTGACCCTTGTTTTAAAAGTACCTTTCAAAAATGGAGTTAAACATAGTCAGGCCTTGGAGATAGTGTCTTGGGCCCCACGTAGCATGAAGAAATTTGCTTGTTTTCTCCTCCCTTGGTCTTGCTGCCACATATCCCCTTCTTCCATGTTAAATTTATATCTCATATAAACTTCACCCAATAATATTGTCAGCCCCACCTTATTGCTCCCATTCAAATTCTTCCAAGACTTCCCTGCATAGGAATTCGCAAGGTTTGAGGGTATGGGGATCCACACCCCTTCCTCACCCACTTGTCAAGTGATGTGACCTTGGGGGAAAGTGATAGGTAGGAGGTGCTAGTTGATAGGTAGGCTTAAGTGTTATTGTTATAGGTAGTTATAGGTAGTTTATTGATAATTATAGATTTAATTACATAGTTAATTTAGTTTAGTATTCAACTTTTTATTTAATAAAATTATATTCTCTCCATTGTGCACATGATTATATGTAAATAGATTTATTTGTTGATTTATGATTATTTAAATTAAGTGGCCCCACCTAATAGATGTATTTTCACTTAAATTGTGTTATTTAAATATTAGATTTGAAACCTTAGTATGTGTGAAA
>MU227137.1:248012-271989 GCA_018584345.1 Thuja plicata
ATGTTGCCTATGCGTTTTGAAAGGTTAGAGGTCAATGTAAATTTTTTTAATTGAGATCAATTTAATATTCTATCAAGAAAATTTAAGGACTATAGTTTTATGAAAAATTGTATAGCAGAGTTTAATTATTGTTAGGAGGATAAGGGTTAGATTAGGTTTTTATTATTGAATTTTAATCTAGTGGTTAATGGTCAAAAGTAAATTGGGACTAGAATTTAATGAATAAGTTGTAACTAAGGTTAGAGATTAAGTGATCGCCAGAATAATCTATTTCAATGTATGACTCTTAACAATAGAGTAACATCATGATATTATACATAGATTAAAACTTGGAACTAGAGTTAAACCAACTAGTCCCAGTTATTCACATAACTTGTATGACTAGTTGATTCTCTAATTTGCATCTGAAGGTGATGTACCCCTAATTCAACTTATGCCTATACCTTGAAATTTGAAGAATACCCTTACTGTGATTGGTTTGCACGTGCGTATAAAAAAAATTTGTATGTGTGTTTTGCCCTAGTTTTGTGCATGACAATTCTATTGTGGAGTTCTAGGGGTTGATGTCTGTCTGTATATTCCTTTCTCTTCATAGTATGTATTAAATAACTCTGATGTAAACTCACCCCCTCTTTCTGATCTCAAACACTTTATCTTCACACCAGATTCATTCTCAACTTTTGCTTTAAATA
Organism: Thuja plicata; assembly: GCA_018584345.1. Lineage (NCBI taxonomy): Eukaryota > Viridiplantae > Streptophyta > Pinopsida > Cupressales > Cupressaceae > Thuja > Thuja plicata. The sequence goes on from MU227137.1 coordinate 248,705, forward strand.
AATTGAACTTGTCAAATGCTTCAGATTTATCTCTCAAATATGTAACCTAAATCATTCTAGAAAATTCATCAACAAATAGTATAAATTAACTTTCACCATAGTAGGATCTTGTTTGTGTAGGACTACATAGATCTGTATGCACCAGATCCAACTTCCCTTTTGCTGAATAAGCTTTGCTTTTGAACGTGCTTCTAGTCTGCTTCCCCATAACACACTCTCTACACATAGTGTTAGATAGCTTTACAATCTTAGGTAGATCTCTTACTTCTTTTTTCATACTTTCCTTCACAATGTTATCAAAATTAACATGAAAAAATCTTTTGTGCTATAACCAACTGTCATCAACCTTTGCAATATAAGAAAAAGCTTCAGATGTGTTCAATTCAAATACATTACCTCTTGATTTAGTACCAGATGTGATCAAGTCTCCTATTTTACTTCTGATAGAGAATTTCCCATAAATAAATTTCAATTGATAACCCTTGTCAACTAACTGTCCAACACTCAACAGATTATACTTAAGTCCATCAAAATTTAATACATTGTCAGTGTTAGTCTTTCCATCCAAAGAAATAGATCCAACTCCAATAATAAGCTTAGGAGTATTGTCACCAAATATGACAACACTCTTTTCAAACTCACAAACTTGTTTTTATCTCCAGTCATATGGTGTGAACAACCACTGTCTATAACCCATTTAGATTTCTTTTCAACTCAGGATACTAATGCCTTTTATTCATGCATAGGTTCATCATCATTAATATCAATAAATCCAATTTCATCATAGTCACCATCATCATCAGATATACCCTCACTAGTATAATAAAATTCCTTGTATTTTGAATACTTAGACTTGAAAAACTTAGGTTTGTTCTTTGGAATTCTTGTAGGACATCTAGATGCAAAATGATCAATCTTGTTACATGAAAAAAATTTCAAAGGTAATTTGCCTCCAAACTTTCCCTTACCTCTCTTTTCTCTTCTAGAAATCAGTGCCACAACTTCATCTAGCTTTCTTTCTTCTTCTTGTATATGTTCCCATTCATCAAAATAGGCTCCAAGTTCTTCTCTTAGATCATTATTTCTGGTGCTTGCATTTCTAGATAAGGTCTTTTTGTTCTTGTGCACGGCTGCCTTGAATGCTGACTCAAATTTAGGTGAAGTGTCTACCAATTTTGCGGCCTCAAATGTAGTTAACTTTCCAATCAACATCTCTATGGTAAAGTTTGGTGTCAAAGGTATAACATCCTCTATAGCTTGTACTTTGGTTTTATATATGCAGGTGTAAAATATTTGAGTATCTTTGCAATCACTTCTTCCTCACTATAAGTACCTCTAGAGTTTCTAATACCAGTAACCACTTCAGTAATTCTCTGTCCATATGCCCTAATGTTCTCATCTTATCTCATCTTCAGTGATTCCATCTTTGTCTTCCAAATTTGTATCTTTTCCTATTTAGTAAACTTGTCTCCAATATGCAATACTTCTAATCTTGACCAGATCTCATGATGTGCAGAATCCAAGTCCTTTACTTCTGTGAATTCTCCTTTTGAAAGTACGTTGATCAAAGATTCCCTTGCAACCAAATTACATGAAAATAAATTCTTCTGATCTTCATTAGCCTTCTCTAATTCATCCTCAGTCGCTATCTCTTCATTCTTTTTTGTGATCATCGAGTAATCAATTCCAAGACATAGAAAATGTGTTCTCATCTTGTTCTTCCAACTATCAAAGTTTTTAGGATCAAACTTTGGACTATCCTTCCTGTAGTAAGCCATCTTCAGGATCACCTCAAGCTATTAAAATTTCTCTCTAAGGACGACACACTCTGATACCAATTGTTAGGAATAACAGTCCACAAGACAAATGAGACAGGGTGGGAGGGGGGTGAATCAGTTGTGATATAGATTATTAAACTTTAAAATTTATAAACCAAATCTACAGATGTAAATGATAATATAGTAAATGAAAACACTATAAAAAAAATATTTTTTGTCGAGGAAACCCTGTTAAAGGTAAAACCCCGGTGGGAATTAACACCCACAAATAATGTACTGAGAGTATAGTATCCCTGATAAAATATTTAGCACTGTTAGGAGCTTGTTACAACATTACAGTACATAGTCCCTTTTAGGAGACAGGTGCTATTAGGAGTCAAAATAAATAGTAGGCTCACTGCTAAGGCACACTTCCCAAAGAAGGTTAAAGCCACCCTCAAGGATTTACAATCTAAACAAGTGTATAAAGCAAATACACAATCCAGTGAACTGTCTGATAGCAACTATCTTTGCTTGGTCAGTTCCAATGAAGTACTCTTCTCATAAACTATGCTCTACATCTAGCAACCAAAAAAGCCTCGCATCATTGAATTCTTCTTGGTTTTAATCTCTATCACATATTTTCAAAATAAAATATCACTCATATATACCCTCTTGCAATAATTCATTAGGTCGGCCAGTTAAGCTTTCCTAATACACAAATAATTAATTAGGTTAGCCAATTAAGGCTTTCCAATATACAAATAATTATTTGACACCTTTCTAAGATACAAATGGTACCTATAAAAAATAGAAATCATTTACAATCCATCAGTTATGCTTCCAGATCCATAATCCACGCTCACAATTCATTTTACACACTACATGTCTGAAGTCGGCCAGAAAATAGGTCTCCTTCAGAATACATGCCATAGTTGACATCACCAGTACCCAAACCACAATTTAACTCAACCCATTACTCCAAATTATGTCATTTTTCCACCAGTAAGCTTGCATCATCTAAAATATCTTCAGCAGAAAGAGATACTAGCAACACAGAGACCTGCTCTGTCCATAATCACAGTTACAGTCTAGAAACTAGTCTTCACCAAATCAACTGTAACATCCACAATATTCAACATAAAGCCAAGAAACCTTAGGAATAAGGTTAAAAAAAATCCTTCTGCATAAATCCAACTTTGATAATTTTGAATCATCTGTACGGTGTCCGTACACTTATTCCAGTCAAGTAACCAGTCTGTCCTCTCCATAGAAATATATGTTGACATCAGTGATGAAACATGAATATCAACAACATGATCAGTAACCAAAAATGATATCATCCAATAGTCAATGATCAGGAGATTAATTTGTTTAGGGACATCCATAGGCAAAGGAAACTCACATAGTTTTTCAACATCAACATCTTCTCCAAAGTAAGCTTATGTATTTAAACAATAAGAAAAACCGTGGTTATGGTGATACCAAGGAAGATTGACATAAGCTCCTAAGAACTTGAATAGGGAATCATTGATACTTAAAGTGTCAAGGGGAGGTATTTTAGATGTGGAATCATCATCTAGGAGATGAGGATTAATAAGAGATAATGGTTCAGAAGAAAATATAACATTAGAATTGAGGGAAGGTTTTCAAGACTTCCTAGAGGATTTTAAAGGATTATATCCAAGGCCAAAAGAATGTTCATCACCATAATTTACTAATGGTATTTGGATTTATTTCTTGTTCACACTGTATCCATTACCACTAAAACCATGTTTAGCTAGAAGATGATAACCAACACCATAATAAGAGACCATATCAGAAAGAGATAATGAGGCCTCATAGGTCACTATGTCATAAGATTCAGGTTTTGAAAGAGTTTCAAGAGACTCATATGAAGCCGAAGAAAAAAAAAAATTATTACTGAGCTAATCACAAAGAGATGAAGTCTTTTTTAATGTGAGGCCTCACCTTGACCCATCATAGCTCAGCTGATACACTTATTTTGATACATTATGATTTGATATTTTGGGACATTATATTTGATGGACTAGACATTATTATAAGTATTTATAGTGTCATGTGATGATTACTTCAGTATACCTTATTGATAATGTTTATGATGTTTTGGGTATAAGCATGCATTATGATGATTATTTTAGTATTTTAAATTCAAATGGGAAAATATGTTATGTTATTATGATTATATAATCAGTTATGGTTATCGGGTGCAAAAATGGAAAAAGATATTAAATGAAAATGTAGAACGTTCAGTCAACTGATTATGCAATTTGATGTATATATATATATCTGTATACATATGTATGTATATATATTTATCTATATATATATATGTATGTATATATATATGTGTGTGTATACACACACACACACACACACATGCAATTTTATTGAGCTACTGATGTTTAATTTAGTGTGCAGGAAAATTACCATGGAAATTATCAGAGAATCGGTAACCAACCATATGTGAAAATTGTAAAGCCAAGGTTGAATCTAATGAAGAGATTCAAACCTCGTTGTTAAGTGATTTTATTCATGACCGTAAATGATATGTATGAGTAAGGTGTTTTCATTATGCAATTAGTGACATGTCAATGTTGTATTATGTTATTTTGCAGTGTTACTTGACACTTGTTATGTGTTTATGTAATGACATGTCTACTAAGGTTGGCAATGTAACCCAATTAGATTATTTTAATTTAAATTTTGTTTTAGTCACTTTTAGAGGCCAAAAAGTGGTCATAAGGTTCAATTTTTGTGAAATCCAAGTACCTTAGTGATAGGGGTATGGGTTAGGGACATTTCTAACACCTCTAGAACCCACTAGTGGCCTTGGTGACCCTCTTATTAACCCATTACTCACATGTTGCGAAAATGGAGTGAGTCTTGACCTTTTACCCAAACCCACACTCCTTTCCAATCTTGCATTTATGATAGGGGACATAGGACAGCCAAAGGACTTAGGAGTCAATTATAAAATTAATGTTGTTGGGTGGGTAGGATTTGGAGACCTTTTTAGAGGCCCTTTGTGGAGTTAGAGGGTGTTCAACCACTCTCTACTTTTAGAGACATTAGGGTTTTGGATTGAAGGAATCAAAAAAGAGATTGGACTCTTCTCAAATATCATTTTGCCATAACACTTGTGAAGGTTGGTTTCCACCATTACCATGGAAGCTTTCTTGTTTTTTTGCAATTAGAATAGTATGTATTTCATTTTCTTGTATATGTGATTTATGTGTATTGTGTTGTTGTGATGTAATGGAATGAGATTTTGGGGTTTATTTCATGCTTCTTGTGTTTATCTTGTTTGAATGAGGGAGTTTTGTGAAGGGTGTAATGGCATTACTCACCCTTGGATAGGGAAGAAGTGGCCAAGTATGGATGAAGGGGTTAGTTAGATTCCATGAATGTGTAGAGTCTCTTCTCATGGAGAGAATAGAGAAAAATGCAAGGTGTATGGGTCCTTGCAAGCCAATGAAGGTTATTTATCTTTATTTGGGAGAGATAAGGAGGAAAATGTATGGAAGAATGTATGTAAATTTTATCCTTGGAAAGGCATGTTTATTGTTGTATTTCATTTGGAAATCTCCTACATGGAAGTACACCTTCACCCTTTTTTTTTGGAATCAAAATGAATCCTATTGTGTAAGCCTTGGATGGGTGTATCTTGTTGTCTTTGTGTTGCATGAATGGTGTAAATTTCACCCGTTAGTTACCAGTTCTCCAAGCTTGGGGGTGGTCTCCCTAAGACCTAGAATGGGAGGTGAGCTCTCCATGGTTAGTTTCATGTTTTCTTTTTCAATTTTTGGAAGAACCTTGTGTTGGAGCCATTTTGGAATTGGAGCTTGGATGGTTTTTCTTGTTTCCTTGATATTGGAGACTTCTCCATTGTAGTATCTTTTCTTGTATTGTGCCTTCATGTTGAAGGTGAAGTTTGTAATGGAATGGATTAAATTTTGTAGTCTTCAATGTTCCAAATGAAGATGTAACCATTTGTGAAAATGAAAAAATGATGTGCTCAAGGTTAGATGGATTGCAAGTTATTTCTTGTTTTTTTTTTAAATTTTGGTCTTGCAAAATTTCAAATTTAATATGTTCTTTCTCCTCCCTTGAAATCTAGATTTCTACCACAATATGATTAAACACCTTACCTTGAATTTAATATTGCATTTTCAAATCCTTTGGGAAAACATGTTAACAATGGTTTATTAATCAAACTATGACACTAATTAATAACTACCTATTACCAATACTCTGTAAATAATTCTCTTAGTGTAATGCATCAATAGAATATATATTGCATACATTTAACTTCAAAAAAAATAAAAAATGAATGAAATGCAATGTTAGAGAAGATGGAAAAATATCACTTTCCAAATTTTAGAGAGCCAAAATGCTCTCTAAAAAATATATGAGAAAGGATTTAATTCCCAAATTACAATACAAAATATTTCCCCTAGGATATCCCTGCTAAATATTGGGTTAGAATAATAAACCCCCTTCATAAATTATGATTAATATAAACTCTCTTATTAATTTAGTAACTCTACCATCATTATGTTAAACTAAATGATTAATAATGAAAGGAAATGTAAGTAATTTTATAGTAAAACATTTACCTTTTTGCAAGTGGGCCCCCACATCCCTCTTTCCCTACCTCATTAGGCGTAGGAAGTGACTAGCCTTGGTTATAATAAATAAGGAGGAATGAACATGGGTATTGGCGCCATCTCCTTGTTCCTTGCACCACCCACCCACTTGGGCTTTCATTCCTCCATTCCCTATGTGCTTGCGGTACTTGGTAAGGTAAGGCTTGTATGCACTTTTGGGAAAACAAGCTTGGTGGGCCCAATTTAAAGACATGCCTTGCATTGTATTTACTTAGGAATTTGACCCTCCTTGTTGTCTTGTCATCCCTTCCCACTTGGCATGTGGGCCATGGGGGATGGTGATGGGATAGGGGTAGGATAGGGGTAGGATGGATTAGTAGGTAGTTTCATAGGTGGGTTAGTAGGTATTAAGTTAGTTTAAGCTTTGGTTAAATAGATTTACTTTTTATTACTTCATTTTAAATTGTGTAGTTTTGTTAATAGATTAATAGATTTACTTTTTATTACTTCATTTTTAAATTGTGTAGTTTTTTTAATAGATTAATAGATTTACTTTTTTTTTAATTTAAATTGTGTAGTCTTGTTAATAGGTTAACAGATTTATTTTTTTAAATTGCCTAGTTAGTTTCATAGTTTAATAACTCACGTTATTAATTGGAATTGTTTAGTCTATTAGATTTATTATTAATTTAAATTGTTTAGTTTAGATTTATTATTTGCATTCAATTCAATAATGATTATTACTATTATGTGCTTTCATGCAATTGTTAAAAAGGGTAAAATCTAAATAAAGATGTATAAATGGGCTAGGTTAATATATTAAATTAAGTATTCCTTTCGAATCATGGGAAATTTCTCTTTGTAGTTAATTAATTGTTTATTATTAAAAATGTGTGAACAAATGAAGTTTAGAATTTAATTATTATTGATATCAGTTAACTGGAAAATTTGGATAGTTCCTCAAGCAAGTTAAATGCATCCTTTCGCAATGTAATTGGATAAGATTATAGTAATTGTGAGAACCTTATTATATCAGGGATGTTTAAGGATTGTAATGACATTGAATAGGATTAATAAATTAGATTTCTAGGTCAACCTGCATTAATACAGTTAGTATACCCCTTTGTCCCTGTAGTAGTAAACCGTAGGGTCTCTTTTCATCTATTGAGTTGGAATACCGACTTTGCATCAGCCTTTGTTGATAAGCTTGACTCAATCTATGTCTAGACCTTTTAGCTCAAAAATTAACTTCACCATATTGTCACCTTTCCTCAACGCTTTCAGTATTATTGTGTCATCATAGTTGTTGTTTTTGTTTTTTTTTATGTTAAAATTGTTTGTGTGTTTTGCCCTAGTTTTGGGCATGAAATTTTGGTATCAGAGCCATGTTTCGACACTAGGAACCTAAACCCATTACGTTTCAACTTATTTCAAACTTAAATTATTGTGTAGGATGTCTGTCATCACACAAGCTAACCAACAAGGTAGAGGTTGTAGAGCTTCCCATGTTGAGGCAGAACGGGGGGATTTATCACCTCCACCACCACCACCACCACCACCTCCACCACCTTGGAACCCTAACTAGGATATTTTGGACGTCCTCCAGAATTTGATTGGGGTGATTCAATAGAGACTACCACCCATAGATCAACAGCCTGAGCAACAGATTCCTGAAAGGGAAGCACCGATTTTCAAGGGTGATAGAGAAGTTAACAGAGAAAGGAGTAGGAGTCCCCAACCCAGACATGTTTAGGGTCATGGTGATCATGAGGGTGAGTCAGTTCATCAGGTTGAGGCACCACCCGAGCATGAGATACATGCCAGAGAGAGACCCCATAGAGAAGTTGGAGATGAGATCCAAGAGTTATTGCGACTCCAGCCACCCTTATTTTTGGGATCCACTGATGGGTCATTAGTAAAGGCCTGGTTACAGATTTTACGATGATGCTTTGGATTGTGCCCTTATGGGAGTAATCTAAAGGCGTGACTTGCAGTCCATCTCCTTCAAGAGAAATCCTCCACTTGGTGGGAGTAGGAGGAGTCCATAGGTGGAGAGAGTATTGCCACACTCACTTGGGAGTCTTTTGTGTCCTATTTCTGAGAGAGATACCTCTCCAAGAATTTTAGACACAAAAAAATAGAGGAGTTCCATGATCTCCAGTAGAGAGGTCTCACAGTGACCTTGTATGAGGGTTACTTTCTTGAGCTCCTTCAATATGTTGATTACATGAAGGATGAGAAACTGCATATCCACCATTTCATTAAGGGACTTAATATGTCTCTTAAGGGCATAGTACACCTAGCCTTTCCTACCACATTCAGAGAGATAGTTGAGACGTCGCTTGTAGCTGAGGATATCTATACAAGATAGGAGTCTTGGGTTCGGTCTCAGCACCAAAACCCCTCTACCCAGTAGTGAGGATAGTAAAGGCCCCCTTGGAAAGGGAACTAGAATCACTTAGCAAGATCCTTTAAGGGTCAACAGTCTCAGCAGTAGAGATCTCAATAGGATTCTAGACAGAGGCCATCATATGGTTATCAGGACTCTAAGCCCAAAAAGTGGCAATCTCAGGATCGTAGATGGGATCAGAGGACACAGGCCCCTCAGGCACAGCCAGGTAGGACTCAACAGTCCTCTAGGGGTGGTTACAGTAATTCTAGTAGGACCAAAGGACCACAATAGTCTAGATTATAGGGAGTATAGATTCAGACTAGAGGGCCATGTTACACTTGCGGTTGCATGGGTTATATAGCGAGAGAGTGCCCACAGGGATAGTCAGTTGGTGGTTAGAGAGGAGCTACTTTAGAGCCTATAGTTGGAGACATGGGTAGATCCCATAGGGTTTTTGCAATGGTTGATAACCGCCAAGCCAAGCATCAGGCCATAGTTATTGATGCTACAAGTGTGATACAAGGTAGTATGGTTACTATTTTATTTGATTATGGAGCTACTGAATCCTTTATATTTAGATTATGTAGTGGAGTGTTGTGGGCTAGTGGCAGTTAGACATGATGTCAGTTGGGAGGTAGATTTAGCCTCAGGAGCTAGGGTGTTAGTTAGTTCCATTGTCCAAAATTTTTAGATTCAGATTGGGGACATATCCACGATGTCCGATCTACGCATTACCCCTCTAGGTTCATATGATGTTGTCCTTGGCATGGATTGGCTTTATGCCCATGGTGCCAGGATGGATTTTTGATAGAAGAGGGTAGAATGTGTGGATGAGAAAGGTATTCCTAGGGTGATCTCTGGAGTACAGAGACCCGTATCTCTTCACATTATTTCTGCTATGTAGCTTAGGTGATGCGTGCGAAAGGGATGTCAACTATTTTCTATCACCATTAGTGAAAGAGAGGAGGATTCAGAGAGGGAGCCATCCCTCGATGATTTTTATATCCTATAGGAGTTTGCAAATGTATTTCCTTCAGAGCTCCCTGGTATGCCTCCACCTAGAGTAGTGGATTTTCACATAGACCTTGTGCCAGGAGCTGAACCAGTATCAAGAGAACCATATAGGATGACTACCCATGAGCTTAATGAGCTCAAGATTTAGCTGGAGGAGCTCTTGGAGAAAGGGCATATTCAACCTAGTGTGTCACTTTGGGGTGCACCAGTGATCTTCGTGAAGAAGAATGGATCACTTAGGTTGTGCATTGATTATCAACAGTTGAAAAAAGTAACTATTAAGAATCGATACCCACTTCCTAGGATTGATGACCTCTTTGATCAGTTACAGGGTGCTTGAGTGTTTTCAAAGATTGATCTGAAGTCAAGTTATCATCAATTGAGAATTGTGGAGAGTGATATCCACAAGACTACATTTCGTATGAGGTATGGTCACTACGAGTTCACTGTGGTACCATTTAGCCTCACGAATGTTGTAGCGGTTTTCATGAGCCTCATGAATGGAGTATTTCACACCTTCTTGGAGCACCTAAGGTAGGTTTTGCAGAGATTGAGAGAGAACCAATTGTTCAGTAGCTTGTTAAAGTGTGCATTCTTTTGACGTGAGGTACATTACTTGGGTCATGTTATATCTGGTGATGGGATCTCCATAGATCCATCAAAGACCCAAGCCATTATGGATTTTCCAACACCCACCAGTGTCACTGAGGTGAGGAGTTTTATGGGGTTAGGAGGATATTATAGATGCTTTATTGTGGGATTTACCAGATTGGCACACACCATCACCTCCCTTTAGAGAAAGGGAAAGTAGTATGAGTGGACAGAGAAGTGTGAGAGAGCCTTTCAGGAGCTCAAAAGAGCCCTCACAAGTGCATCGATACTTGCAATACCATACCTAGCAAGGGATTTTGCAGTGTGCATAGATGCATCATTGGATGGAATAGGGGCAGTCCTTATGTAGGATGGACAACCTATCTCCTATGAGTCTAGAAAGTTGAAGACTCATGAGCTTAATTACCCTACTCATGACCTAGAGCTTTCTGTAGTGGTTCATGGTTTAGTGAGGTGGTGACACTTTCTTCTAGGTCATAGATTCAAGATTCATTCAGACCATCAGATCTTGCAGTACATTTTCACTTAGCCGAACCTTAATGCTAGACAGAGGTGGATGGAGTTCTTGTGTGAGTATGGTTTTGATGTTCATTAAATCAAAGGGAAGGAGAATGTGGTTGCAAATTCCTTGAGTAGGAGACACCATGAGCTTTCATCTATGACAACTTGTACTAATTTGAGAGAGTGTATCCTATGTCATTTGTCAGAGGATCCCTTTTATGCAGAGGTTTGTCAGTTGGTGCATTCTTAGATACCCTTAGAAGGGAAGTATATAGAGTATTCCTTGGAGTCTGATAGATTATTACGTCATAGGGGGCGTATCTATGTACCTTCCATTGGGGATTTATGTGAGTTCATTGTACTTGAGGCACACAAAGAACCTTATGCCAAACTCCCCAGTTTTAAGAAGTTACATGCAGATTTGAGACAGTTGTATCATTGGATAGGCATGAGACTACAGATTGCTAGTATTGTTGTGAGATGCCTAGAGGGCTAGAGGGTGAAAGTAGAGCACCGTCATCCCGCTGGGCTTCTACAACCACATGAGATTGCCGAGTGGAAGTGGGATACTATATCTATGAAATTCATAGTTGGTCTCCCTATGTCTTCTCACCACCATGATGCCATCTTGGTGACAGTCGACACATTGACCAAGGTTTCCCACTTCTCACCCATGCATACTACATTCACAACACGAGATGTAGCTCAAGTGTTTTTGTGGGATATTTTCAAAATTAATGACATTCCTCATAAGATCATCTCTAATAGAGACTCATTGTTCACATCAGCCTTTTGGAGAGAGTTACAGACATCGTTGGGCACTAGGCTCAATTTTAGTTCAATGTATCACCCTCAGAAAGATGGTCAGACTAAGAGAGTTAATCAGGTATTGGAGGATATTTTGCGCATGTACATGATGGACCATCAGGTCAAGTGGGAGGAATACCTATATCTAGTTGAGTTAACCTATAATAATGGGCATCATTCTTCTATAGGTATGCCACCTTATTAGGCCTTGTATGGTAGACCTTGCAGGACACCCTTAAGTTGGGATAGGATTGAAGATAGAGTATCTATTGGTCCTCAGTTAGTCAGAGAGATGGATAAATAGGTGGATAAGATTTGACAATGTCTTAGAGAGGCACATGATAGAAAAAATATATATGCAGACGCAAAGAGGGTTGATAGAGAGTATAAGGTTGGAGATAGAGTCCTCTTGAGAGTGCGACCGCACAAGAGTCTGATCCAATTTGGAAAGGGCTCTAAGTTGGCACCTTGGTTCATTGGACCATTTGAGATCTTGGAGAGGATAGGACCAGTTGCATACCATTTAGAATTTCCACCTAGCCTGTCATGCATCCACGATGTGTTCCATGTTTCTGTACTTCAAGGATATATTTATGATGATACTGACGTGATAGATTGGGATGCCTTGTAGGTGGAGTCAGACAGGAAGCTGTCACTGGATCCCATTCATATTATAGCTCGACAGACCCTTGCACTACGAGGCTGAGAGATAGACCAGGTTAGGGTCCAGTGGGATTGTTATGATGAGGTCACAGCTTCGTGGGATGATGCTGCATAGATGAGATCTCAGTATCCATATCTTTTTGATGAATTTCAAGAGGAAGTTCATGTCTAGTGGGGGAGGATGTGAGGCCTCACCCTGACCCATCATAGCTCAGCTAATATATTTATTTTGATACATTATAATTTGATATTTTGGGACATTATATTTGATGGACTAGACATTATTAGTATTTATTATGTCATGTGATGATTACTTTAGTATACCTCATTGATAATATTTATGATGTTTTGGGTATAAGCATGCATTATGATTATTATTTCAGTATTTTAAATTCAAAAAGGAAAATATGTTATGTTATTATGATTATATAATTAGTTATGGTTATTAAGTGTAGAAATAGAAAAATATATTAAATGAAAATGTAGAATGTTCAATCAATTAATTATGTAATTTGATATATATATATATATATATATATATATATATATATATATATATATATATATATATATGCATGTGATTTTATTGAGCTACTGATGTTTAATTTAGTGTGCAGGAAAATTACCATGGAAATTATTGGAGAATCCGTAACCAACCATATGTGCAAATTGTAAAGCCAAGGTTGAATCTAATGAAGAGATTCAAACCTTGTTGTTAAGTGATTTTATTCGTGACTGTAAATGGTATGTATGAGTTAGGTTTTTTCACTATGCAATTAGTGACATGTCAATGTTGTATTATGCTATTTTGTAGTGTCACTTGACACTTGTTATGTGTTTATGTAATGACATGTCTACTAAGGTTGGAAATGTAACCCAATTAGATTATTTAAATTTAAATTTTGCTCTAGTCACTTTTAGAGGTCAAAAAGTGGTCCTAAGGATAAATTTTAGTGAAATCCAAGTACCTTAGTGATAGGGGTATGGGTTAGGGATATTTATAACACCTCTAGAACCCACTAGTGGCCTTGGTGACCCTATTATTAACCCATTACTCACATGTTGCAAAAATAGAGTGAGTCTTGACCTTTTACCCAAACCCACACTCCTTTCCAATCTTGCATTTATGATAGGGGACATAGGACAACCAAATGACTTAGGAGTCAATTCTTAAATTAATGTTATTGGGTGGGTAGGATTTGGAGACCATTTTAGAGGCTCTTTGTGGAGTTAGAGGGTGTTCACCCACTCTCTACATTTAGAGACATTAGGGTTTTGGATTGAAGGAAGAAAAAAAGGGATTGGGCTCTTCTCAAACATCATTTTTTCATAACACTTGTGAAGGTTGGTCTCCACCATTACCATGGAAGATTTCTTGTTTTGTTGCAATTAGAGTAGTATGTATTTCATTCTCTTGTATATGTGATTTATGTGTGTTGTGTTGTTGTGATGTAAGGGAATAAGATTTTGGGTCTTATTTCATGCTTCTTGTGTTTATCTTGTTTGAATGAGGGAGTTTTGTGAAGGGTGTAATGACATTACTCACCCTTGGATAGGGAAGAAGTGGCCAAGTATGGGTGAATGGGTTAGTTGGATTCCATGAATGTGTAGAGTCTCTTTTCATGGAGATAAAAGGGAAAAATGCAAGGTGTATGGGCCCTTGCAAGCCAATGAAGGTTATTTATCTTGATTTGGAGGAGATAAGGAGGAAAATGTATGGAAGAATGTATTTGAATTTCAGCCTTGGAAAGACATGTTTATTGTTGTATTTCATTTGGAAATCTCTTACATGGAAGTCCACCTTCACCCTTTTTTTTTGGAATCAAAATGAATCCTATTGTGTAAGCCTTGGATGGGTGTATCTTGTTGTCTTTGTGTTGCATGAATGGTGTGAATTTCACCCCTTGGTTACTGGTTCTCCAAGCTCGGGGGTGGTCTCCTTGAGACCTAGGATGGGAGGTGAGCTCTCCATGGTTAGTTTCATGTTGTCTTTTGCAAATTTTGGAAGAACCTTGTGTTGGAGCCATTTTGGAATTAGAGATTGGATGGTGTTTCTTGGTTCCTTGATATTGGAGACTTCTCCATTGTAGTATCTTTTCTTGTATTGTGCCTTCCTGTTGAAGGTGAAGTTTGTAATGGAACGAATTAAATTTTGCAGTCTTCAATGTTGTAAATGAAGATGTAACCATTTTTGAAAATGAAAAAATGATGTGCTCAAGTTTAGATGAATTGCAAGTTATTTTTTTTTTTTTTTTTGAATTTTGGTCTTGCAAAATTTCAAATTTAATATGTTCTTTCTCCTCCGTTGAAATCTAGATTTCTACCACAATATGATCAAACACCTTACCTTGAATTCAATATTGCATTTTCAAATCCTTTGGGAAAACATGTTAACAATGGTTTATTAATCAAATTATGACACTAATTAATAACTACATATTACCAATACTCTATAAATAATTCTCTTAGTGTAATGCATCAATAGAATATATATTGCATACATTTAACTTCAACAAAAAAAAATGAATGAAATGCAATGTTAGAGAAGATGGAAAAATATCACTTTCCATATTTTAAAGAGACAAAATGCTCTTTGAATAATGTATGAGAAAGGATTTAATTCCCAAATTACCATAGAGAATATCCCCCCTAGGATATCCCTGCTAAATATTGGGTTATAATAATTATTCCCCTTCATAAATTATGATTAATATAAATTCTCTTATTAATTTAGTAACTCTTCCATCATTATGTTAAACTAAATGATTAATAATGAAAGGAAAAGTAAGTAATTTTATAGTAAAACATTTACCTTTTTTCAAGTGGGCCCCCACATCCCTCTTTCCCTACCTCATTAGGCGCAGGAAGTGACTAGCCTTGGTAATAATAAACAAGGAGGAATGAACATGGGTATTGGTGCCATCTCCTTGTTCCCTGCACCACCCACCCACTTGGGCATTCATTCCTCCATTCCCTGTGTGCTTGCCTTGCTTGGTAAGCTAAGGCTTGTCTACACTTTTGGGAAAACAATCTTGGTGGGCCCAATTTAAACACATGCCTTTCATTGTATTTACTTAGGAATTCGACCCTCCTTGCTATCTTGTCATCCCCTCTCACTTGGCATGTGGGCCCTGGGGAAGGGTGATGGGGTAGGGATAGGATAGGGGTAGGATGGATTAGTAGGTAGATTTGTAGGTGGGTTAGTAGGTATTAAGTTAGTTTAAGCTTTGGTTAAATAGATTTACTTTTTATTACTTCATTTTAAATTGTGTAGTTTTGTTAATAGATTAATAGATTTACTTTTTATTACTTCATTTTTAAATTGTGTAGTTTTTTTAATAGATTAATAGATTTACTTTTTTTTTATTTAAATTGTGTAGTCTTGTTAATAGGTTAATAGATTTTTTTTTAAAAAATTGCCTAGTTAATTTAATAGTTTAATAACTCACGTTATTAATTGAAATTGTTTAGTCTATTAGAGTAATAGATTTACTCGGTTAATTTAAATTGTATAGCTCAGATTTATTATTTGCATTTAATTCAATAATGATTATTACTATTATGTGCTTTCATGCAATTGTTAAAAATGGTAAAATTTGAATAAAGATATATTAATGGGCTAGGTTAATATGTTAAATTAAGTATTCCTTTGGAAACATGGAAAATTTATCTTTGTATTTAATTAATTATTGATTATTAAAAATGGGCGAACAAATGAAGTTTAGGATTTAATTATTATTGAGATCAGTTAATTGGAAAATTTGGATAGTTCCTCAAGCAAGTTAAATGCATCCTTTCGCAATGTAATTGGATAAGATTATAGTAATTGTGAGAAACTTATTATATCAGGGATGTTTAAGGATTGTAATTAAATTGAATAGGATTAATAAGTTGGATTGCTAGGTCAACCATTAATGTAGTTAGTATACCCCTATGTCCCTGTAGTTCTAAACCGTAGGGTCTCTTGTCATCTATCGAGTTGGAATACCGACTCTGCATCCGCCTTTGTTGATAACCCTGACTCAATCTATGTCTAGACCTTTCAGCTCAAAAATTAAATTCACCATGTTGTCACCTTTCCTCAACGCTTTCAGTATTATTGTGTCATCATAGTTGTTGTTTTTCTATTTTTTTTTTAAAACAATTTGTTTGTGTGTTTTGCCCTACTTTTGGGCATGACATTTTAATTCAAGAATATGCTCACTTTATTTGGATTTCATTGAAGGAACTTTATACTCTTATAAAAGAGGGTGTAAAATTCAAGGATCCCTAATCTACATAAAAAAGGACACTATCAGGAGAATAAATTTTGATGAAGATATTTTTTGTTGAATCAGAGAAGGAATGGATTGAGAATAGGATTTAGTACACAAGATATTTTGTAACTTTTCATCTACAACAAGGGTATCCATAGTATTGTTATAAATGAAATTCACTTTGTGATGATGTGTTGGAGGAAAAACTTGTATGGAATCTAACTATGGTCTAGCCAAGATGAGATTATAAGTGAGGTATCAAGCATAACATGAATAGGAGTAGGTAAAGTGATAAGAGATACCTAATTAGGTAAGGTGCTAATAACCAAGGCTTGTTTAGCAACATTGTAAAATCCACATATAGGAATAGAATTAGGTTTGATTAAGAAAGTATATGCTTTTATCTTATGCAACAAATCAATACTACAAATATTAAGATGAGAAACATTATCAATTAAAGTTATTTGAATAAGATTACCATTAATAAGGACAAAAAACATAAGAGAGTCATGTTGATCTTGAATCTCCTTAGAAGGAAACTCATATTGGGAAAACACAATCTTAGCTTGAGTACTAGTTACATGCATAAATTACAATAGAAAAGCTATATTGGTTTGCACACAAGATGAAACAAATATGTTTCTTAGTGCTTGTTTTAATGCTTCATGATAAGTAGGTGACATTTGAAGGAGTTCCCAAAGAGATATCTTGGAAAGGGTAGTAAGTAATATTTCTACTGAATCATACTCTTTTACAAGATTTTGAGGGACATGAGGTGTAGGAGGAAGCACATATTAAGAAGAAAGAACATGATTTGATACAACTGGATTAGTAGGTTGTCGATTGTTCCTAATGTGCTATGTATGGGAAAATGCTTGATAATTCTTAACAAACTCCAAAGGACTTATTGGTTTTTCATTTCATAGTTATGAGTGATTTTTTGGGAGTTTGAAAAGAGTTTTCAATATTACATTCTTTAACAACAATAATGAGCTTTTTTGTTTGTTCATGAGTATATTAAGGAAGGTGAACAACTATCTTGGGTTTTTTTAACATTGTTGATATATCCATTAAAATTTATCATGTTAAAGAAACTTTGGCAAAAGGATGGTTTAGGAGTCATAGGGGAAGACTGAATAAAGATGAAGTCATCAAGATCTTCATATAACATATCACATTCATCACTACTAAATGACTCATCAAAGGCTCTAAAGTCTTGTTCAAAGAAATCAAAATTTGTAACATAAAGTAAATGCAAGAAAGTAATCTAATGTGCAAAATGACACTTCTTTTGGTTTTTATTTAAAATGAACATGCAATTAAATGTAAGCTAAGAATGTAATTTATTTATTTATTTTTGATTAAAAACATATATATGCAAGATCTAACTAGTCTAACCAAAAGGTACAATGTATTGAAGATACGAGTTCACCAAAATGTGAATTATGGAAATTGGGATCAAGTAGGATCCTAATTCCTACAATCCTAAATCATATTGAAATAAAAAACCACCTCAAGATAAGTATGATTGATAACCTCCTTAATGGAAGGGAGCTAATAAAATACCTATGCTCTTGGGGTTTCTATTCCTTTGTTTCTTAGAATTGAAGAGGGAAGATATAATGTTATAACGAAGGAATTGTGTGCACTTGGGACCAAATGGGAGATAAGATGACACAGATATGGTTTTCTAATAGTCAGGATTATGAAGATACATGTAATTATAAATTTGGGATCCTTTTACTGGAACCTGACTTTTGTCCAAATTTGAGCTGTGTTTTGGAGGCATAGAATGCCTAGGGAATTTTGTACTTGGGTAAAAATTAGCTAAGGAATTTTGTACCTTGGATAGAGATGAAATAAATAATATATGAATTGTCTCAGAGTAGAGAGTAAGGATTTTCTATAGACAGTTGTTTATGATCTTTCCTACACCTATAAATTTGGAAAAAAATGTGTGTGTGGGTGGCTATATAGGAATTTTCTTTGGTCAAACCCCATTTTGGTGATTCCCACCTACACCAATAGCCCATATAAAAAAAATATAATGTGTGTAGTGCTCATGAATCTAGAGTGTATAAATTGATATGATCTAAGATGCATAAATGCAATGTAAAGATCTACCCCAGTGTGATAAAGTAAACCTTAAATGAAAATGCAATCAAATGTGTTTGAAAGCTTGTAAACAAATATAGATCTAAAGCTCAAATGTGTATATTTGAGGAAAATAAGAAACCATACCAAACCTAGGAGGTAGAGTACAAGTCAATCATCATCCAATGATCTCCTAGTCATCTTCATAATCCCCTTAAAGCCTCATGTTGATGTTGATGTGATTGAATGCTTGATATAGAAAGATAGATCCTCTATTCTTGATGTTTTCTTTATTTGGCCTTGATTTACAAATCCTTACTTCATGAGATGTATTCAAATTGGGGGTCCAATATTACAATTTCCTTAACCTTGCCAAAATGAAGTACGATGATTGATTTTATTCTAATTCAGATGATAAAATTGAGATGGCCAACCACAAATTTGGAAA
The DNA here is from genome assembly GCA_018584345.1 of Thuja plicata. Lineage (NCBI taxonomy): Eukaryota > Viridiplantae > Streptophyta > Pinopsida > Cupressales > Cupressaceae > Thuja > Thuja plicata. Next base: position 267,880 of record MU227137.1, read on the forward strand.
TCCTACCAAATTACCAATGTAGAGCACTGATTCAAATTTTAACCCCAAATCTGAGGTATATAACAGCTATGACATTCTATACCTAGGTATAGAATTCCAAAGCCATTATATAAGCACTAATCAAGGCTTAAAATTAAATACTGGGTCCCAAATAACTAGGAGATTTTAATTAACTGATGAATATCTAATGGAGATGATGAAGACCGAGTGATACCAAGTATCATAATAGTAGAAATGGTTGGATCAGTTGTTGTTTTGGCATTGATGTCAAGGAATTGATTAATTTATTTTTATTATGTTACCATATATTAAGAGGAGAAGTTAAATGGGTGACAAATATAGATCAGAAAATGATGAAGTAATGATGATATAGTTGTTTTCTACTATATATTTGATGTTATCAAATTAGTACATTTGATTGATCAAGTCAGTAACTACAATGAATTAAGTTATGACTGAAAGAGTTACTTCACCGAGCTAGACTGAGTTAGTCGGTATAATTTTATGTAAGTCGGTTATAGTTACCAAGCATTGACACCAAAGATGAGTTAGACACCGAGCAATGATTGAAGTCAGTTACTGCGTACAATATACTGATAATGAAATTGAATTTATTGTGAAGTCATGATGACATGGATGAGGAAATGAATTAAATGAAGTTTGTTACAAGATCTACGAATGAGAAAATTCATTGAGAAGATTTAAGGCAAAGATCAAGCAGTTAGATTTTTTTATCAAAGTTCCAAAAAAAGTTACAAGTTCTGAGATAAAAGTGAAATGGTTTACTGAGTTGAGAAATATGAAGAAGATGATTGAACAAATAAGCCCAAAGTAAGGAAAATAAAATCAAGGAGATTAAGAGGAAAAAATATGTCTATATAAGGAATGATAATTACATAGAGTGTAATGCTACTAGCGAATTCAATAGAGAAGAAGAAGATGAAGAAAAATATTTACCGAGTAGAACTGAGGAGGACAGATTGAAGAAATCTAGAGTTTGAGAAAGAGATAAATGGAGTATGTGATGCCAGTATTCAATTGAGCATAAAGGATCTGATACAAGCAAAGGTAGTTTCTATATTTATAGGTCAAAGTTTACTGTTGCTTATTAACATTTGTAACAAAGAAATCTCTTAACTAAGTGGATTTAACCATCCTATTTGTAAAACCTAGACTTCGGTGACATTCCAAAAGAGTTTTTAAATACCTCTAACAAGGCCACTCGTTACAGGGTGAAGATCTTAACAGATATGAGGTCAATCCCCTAACAAGGTCAAATTTAGCAAATGTGTTTGTAATCTTTAACATGATAAGTTCTTAACCAAGAGTACTTCAGAAGGGTACATTTTTATTGTGGGTTACAATTCCCACATAGGTTTTTCCCAAATTGAGTTTCCTCATTAAATCATGTGTCAACCAAGTTAAATATGATGTTTACATGGTTAATCTAATATTGCTAAGTTTGAATGATTGATTTAAATATATGAGATGTATTTCTTCTTATGTTATTGTGTTATTTGGTGAATTGGTTATTTACTGTATTCAGTATTACCAAGTGAATCAGTGAGTTCAATTTTAAGTGTTTAAGTTTTGATTTTTTTGATTCACCCCCTCTCAATGGGAGAATTAATTGGGATCAGAGATAATTTACTCTGAAGTGTTAAGTTTTAAAGGACTTGAGTCAAGATCTAAAGATGTATAAGAGGGAAGCACCAAAGCTGAATAGGGATCATTTCTCTACATGGAAAAGTAGAACGAGGTTGCATGTGTCTAGAGTAGGAGAATATGGACTTCACTTTCTTGATAATTAATATGTAGCACCGACTATTGCACCTATGAATATCTTTGAGAAAAGACAGAAACATGAACACACATGAGTTATGATTGAGATTTCATCTACACTTACCGACTAGGAATATGATGAGATTGATGGCTGCACAACTTTGAATCAAATGTGGGATAAAATTATTTTGACTCTATGAGGATGAAGGAAGGAGAGAACATAATTTAATATAGTACAAGACTTAAGGAGACTATTAATTATATCAGAGGAGATGGTGGTATCATAACAGAGGATGATGTTACAAGAAAAGTTTTGAGAACCCTACTACCGAGTTATGCTATTCGTGTATCTTCTACACAAGAGCTGAGATCTATACCCCAGATGAATGTTTCACTGGATGCTACTAATGGTAAGTTAAATGCATTTGAGCTAAATGACTTTGACAATATTATGCCTGCTACTTCTAAGATTGAAACTTCATTTAAGTCCAATTTAAATATTGGAAAGGCTAGGGAAGCTGTTGCTAGAGATGGATATTTGAGAAGTGCTATTGAGAAATTTTATAGTTGTACCGAAGGACTTGAAGAGCTATTTATTGAATGTGATGAGAATGAAAGAGAATTTGAAGTTTTCTTGGCTAGAAGGCTACAAAGAGGCAAAGGCAAATACCAAGGTAAGTTACCCTTGAAATCTTTTAATTATGATAAATTTGGCACTTTGCATATAACTATCTAGAGAAAGATAAGGAAGAAAAGAAAGATAACAGAGATAAGGAAAAAAGATAAAACATATTTAGGGGATACAAAGACTACAAAAACAAAGGTAATAAATTGTGTCATATTGCTAATGAAGGACTGAGTGATGATGATTCTTTTGATAGTAATGAGGAAAAAGAAGTTGTTTATGTTGCTATAAAAGATGATTCTGATGAAGAAGAACCTAGAGCCCTAATATCACAAGTAAGTAATAATGATACATGGATTATAGATAGTGGTTGTTCACATCACATGACTGGTGATACACTTAAGTTTATTTTCTTGGAAAAGCATGATGGAGGTTATGTTAGATTTTTTAATAATGCTCCATATCCTGTGAAAGGAAAATGATCTATAATTATACTGAATAACACAAGATGTGATGATGTCTATTGGGTTGATGGATTAAAGTATAATCTATTGAGTGTTGCACATATAAACAATATAGGTCACCAAATGGAATTTAAGTATGGAAGGGTGAAAGTATTTGATGAGAAGAGTAATATGATTGGTGCTACTGGAGAACAATCTATAGGTAATCTATTTTATCTTGATACTTCTATAAAGAGTATCCTATTTGCTAAAGTTGAAGATGTTTGGTTATGACATAAAAGGCTTTGTCATGTTAATTTTGACAACTTAATTAAAGTGAGTAAGAATAGTAGATTAAGAGGACTATCAAGACTTGAAAAACTAGAGAATTCTATGTGTAGAGAATGTCAGATGGGAAAGATGACTAAATCTAGTTTTGCAAGCAAGACTTATGTTACACAAGGAATTTTGGATTTAGTTCATAGTGATTTATGTTGACCAATGAGAACTCAAAGTTATTATGGAGATAGATATTTTATTTTATTTGTGGATGATTATTCTAGAATGATGTATGTAATGTTTTTAAAAGAAAAATCTGATGCATTTCAAATGTTTAAGTGGTATAAGGCCCTAGTTGAAAAAGAAACTGGAAGACAATTGAAATGTCTGAGATTCGACAGAGGAGGTGAGTTTACTTCTGATGAGTTTACATTATTTTTTAATGAGAATGGAATTAAGAGATAGCTGTCAGCACCAGGGACACCATAGAAGAATGGGAGTGCTAAGAGAAGAAATAAATCTATTGTTGTTTGTTCTAGGACACTGATGATTGAAAAAGTAGTTTCACAGAACTTATGGAGAGAAACTGTGAGTACTTTTGTTTATACAATGAACCAAGTACAAATGAAGAAAGGTACCAACAAGACACCTTATGAAATATGGTATAATCACAAACCTAATGTTAGTTACTTTAGTTTTTTTGGGATAAAATGCTATATTCTGAAAGATTCTAGAGAAGGAAAGTTTGATTCAAAAGGAGAAGAAGGGATATTCTTAGGATATTCTACAAGGAGTAAAGCTTACAAATTTTTGAACAAGGTTACTAAAAAAATGGTGGAAAGTGAAAATGTAAGTGTTATCCAAAATCCAATCATCCAACAAAATAGGCACTAAAAGAGAAATTTGCATATACATGTTACCCAGTTAACACTATCTTACAATTTTTGATGATTTGCATTCACTTACTACATTTATTATCAG
>MU227137.1:285943-302748 GCA_018584345.1 Thuja plicata
CACAGTCCATGAAGGAGATACATGATCAAGTAAAGAAGAGTCTGATTGAGTCAAATCAGAAATTGAAAGAAAAAGTCGATGAAGGAAGGAGAGAAGTCCAATTTCAGATTGGAGATCTGGTAATGGTGCATCTGAACAAAGCCAGATTACAGAAGGGGATACCTAATAAGTTGCAAATGAGGAGAATAGGTCCCTGCAAAATTTTGGAAAAATATGGGCAGAATGCCTATAAAATTGATTTACCTAACCATTTGGATTATCACCTGTTTTTAATGTGCAGGATTTGATTCCATACAAAGGACCAGTGATACCTGAGAGCATTCAGTAGAAGGAGATAGGACAAGATGTTCAAAACATAAAGATCCAGCCTAAGTCCAAGTTGCAGGCAGAGAAAATTCTGGATTCTAGGATTCAGAAGACAACTAGGCGCAGGGTATATAGAGAATACCTAGTAAAATGGTCAGGATTACCAGAGGCAGAAGCTACATGGTTGGATGAAATAGAATGTAGAAGACATGGAATTGGTTCGGCATTGCTGCCGACCAGTTCAAGCTGAATTTTTTTTCATCTCAGAGAGGGGGGGAGTATGGTGTAGAGCACCCTAGGGTTAGCTCAAAACCCTAGCCCCAACATTTTGATAACAAGTTTTGATACAAGTCTTTCAACGAGCAAGTCATGTTTTGCCTAGTCGCTCAGTCGCGGAGCCAGCAGAGAGCAGCAAAAGGAATGCATCGCACACTCGCGAGCTAGTTATGAGTTAAGTCTATTAGTGCGCGAGTGTACGACGAGAAACTAGTCGCTCAGTCGCAGACGACTAGCAGGAAAAATAGTGCGCGACAATGCGACAAGGAGCTCATCGCAAGCTCACGAGGCAATTCGCAGTCAGAGAAAACACGGTGCGACAACGCGATGGTGAAATCAATCACTCAGTCGCGAAGACAAATAGTTAAGTCGTGGTGTGCAAGTGAGCGACACCCGATGCATCGCCAGGTTGCAGGTGAATTGACAGTTAATGAAAATGCATGGCGAGTACGCGACAGCGAGGTCATCACTCAGTCGCAAGGAAAAGGTCAGCTCGGGGAAGCGCGTGGCGAGTGCGCGACGAGTGATCATCGCTCGGTCGCAGAAGGAAAGTCATCTCGTCTCTAGACAGTGCGATAGTACGACTACTGTGCAGTGCAAGGTTGCAAAGGAAGTAGCAGCTCGGATGAACGTGCAGTGAGTGCGCGACTAACAGGCATCACACACTCGCAGAGCAAGGAGCAGTTAATGAAGATGCATTGCGGGTATGCAACTTGAGCTCATCACTCAGTCACAACGCAAAACACAGCTCAGGTAAATGCATTACGGGTGCGCGATAAAGAGTCATCGCTCAGTCGCGAGGTAAAAACCAAGTCAGGTAAATGCATAGCGAGAGCGCGACGAGCAGGTAATTGCTCAGTCACAGAACAAGACATGAAAGGTGATTTTCATTCGCGACTACGCGATGGAAAACAGAACAGTCAAATGGTCAAACATGCTAACATGTCAGAAGGAGAAGACATTGAAAAGTCATAACCGCCAAATAGAAAAGAGAATGACACAAAGGAAAAGAGCCATGTACAGTGTGTCGACCATGCAGAGCAACTAAAGACAGATTGCAGACGAGAATGGAGAACAGAGAACAGCTGGAAGGCTAAGCTTGACAGGTAACCACCAGGGTTACAGAATCGAGGAGAAGCCAGAGATAAACAGAGAAGAAGAATCTGTGAAAGGAAGGAGTTCAGTTCAGATCAGTTGTTGATATTTAGTTAGTTACCGAGACAGAGTAGACTAGCAAGCATATTGTAATCTTCTGTATTATTAATATAAAGAAGTTTGTCTGTACTTTGTGTGTTCTGTTATTCTGATTAGACTTCTGTAAAGTGTTGTTTTGTGTCTGTTAGATAACATGGGTGCTTCTTGACTCTGATAATCTGCTAGATGGATTGTGACAGTCAAGAAGCATCCACCTTTTACATTATGTTTGTTTCTGTATTTGTGTTGGATGAGAAGCTAGTCAAGTTTGCAAACAAGTCCTAGGCGAGCCTATGGTCCGGCTAGAGAGACTTGTAGAAGAGATAGAGAAATCATAACAAGCATGACTGTAATGAATTCAGTCATGAAGAGTGAGATACAGTGAGGAGTAATACATTTCGGTGGGTAGGGAACCTAGGAGAGAGGGAATAGAAAAGTCCTTCTGGTTAGGGTATGAGAGTAGCCCTAAGAGACTCAAAGGTGAGTCTAGAGAGTCCTGAATTGAATAGGATTCCAGGTGAGATTCCTAGAAGAGAGTAGGAATTTCAGAGAGTTAGGTGACCTCCCCATCAATGAACAAGGAGTTCCACAACCTAATGTTGATATTGAAGAATCGAGAACTACCGAGCCTATTTTGGAAAAGTATGTGAGAAGGCACCATTCCCTAAGTAATATAATTGAAAATAAGGATGTTGGAGTGATGAATAGAAGAAAGATAAGAGACAATACATGTTTGATATCTACATTTGAGCCTAAGAGAGTTAAGAATGCACTGGATAATGAAGATTGGATGAAAGTAAAGAAAGAAGAGTGTGATAAAATTGAGAAGAACAAGACATGGAAATTAGTACCCAGGCCTAAAGACAAAAATGTTATTCATACTAAATGGATTTTCAGAAACAAACTAAATGAGCATGGAGAAGTTATAGAAATAAAGCTAGATTGGTTTGCAAAGGTTATGCACAAGAAGAAGGAATTGCCTATGGATAGACTTTTGCACCTGTTGCTAGACTAGAAGCAGTTATAATACTTCTAGTATATGCTTCTTACAAAGGATTCAAGGTATATTAGATGGATGTTAAGTCTACATTTCTTAATGGGATACTTGAAGAAGTATACATTGAGCAACCTAAAGGATTCATTCAGAACACAAACAAGAACAAGGTATGTAAGTTACAAAAAAATTTATATGGACTGAAACAAGCACCCTGAGCATGGTATCAGAGACTGCACTCTTATCTAATCAAAATAGGATTTCAAAGAACAAGTGATAACAATAATATTTACTTGAAATGTGACAGTGATAATAAAGTTTTGATTGTTGAAATTTTTGTTGATGATATTATTTTTGGAGGCAATGACACTTTATGTAAAGGATTTGCTGATGAAATGAGAAAAGAGTTTGAGATGTCAATGATTGGAGAGATTAAGTTCTTTCTAGGTCTACAGATACAAAAATTTACTGGAGAAATCTATATTACACAAGCCAAGTATATCAAAGAGATTCTTAAAACTTTTGGTAAGGAAGATTCCAAACCTGTTGGAATACCAATGGTTACTAGATGTAAATTATCTAAAGAGGATGAAAAACAAGAGGTGGATAATACTCTTTACCAATCCATGATTGCTAAATTTTAGTATCTTGCTCACAACATACCTGATATAGCACACGTTATTGGAATTGTTGCAAGATTTTCTTCTAATCCAAACAAAACATATATGTCTGTAGTAAAAATAATTTTGAGATACCTAAAAGGCAGAGAATAGTTTAGATTATTATACATAAAAGGAGGTAATTTTGATCTGCAAGTATACACTGATGCAGATTGGGCTAGAAATGTCGATGATAGAAAAAGTACTAGTGGAGGTGCATTCTTTCTAGGTGAAAGATTGGTTACATGGCTGAGCAAGAAAAAAAGTTGTATTTCACAGTTTACTACCGAGGCTGAATATTTTGTTGCTTCTATGAATTTTGAAAACATAGTATGGATTAAATAATTACTTGAAGGTATGAAAGAAGAGATCACATACCCGGTTACTATTTTTTGTGATAATACAAGTGCTATTAACATATCAAAGAACCTGGTTATGCATTCAAAGACCAAGCACATTTCTATCAAGTATCACTACTTGAGAGAACAAGTTCAAGAGAAAAATGTGAAATTGGAATATGTTAATTCAAAGGAATAAATGGCTGATATATTTACAAAGCCACTGCCTAAAGATGATTTTGATTATCTAAGAGGTAAATTAGGATTTATTCCCCTATCCAATGTTCACTAAAGAGCATGAGGCATGCTGCATAAATTATATATTTCAATAGAATATCTATTTCTAAATTGATGTTAGTATGACACACTTTAGGTGATTCCTAAAGTTTTGAAAAGATTTTGGTATGTAATGTTTTATGAGTACATGTCAGGCATAATCAACTACTGGAATAGGTTTTCAGGAGTATGAATTTTTGGAATTGTTGTCAAAGAGGGAGAGTGATGAATTGATGACATTTATCTAAATATAAATATTGAGGGAGAAGAATGAATTGCTAATATTTACTCATGAAGGATATTTTGAACGTATGTTACAGAAACATAATATTTATCCACGAGGGAGATTTAGATCATAAATATTAAAGTGGAAACATAAATATCAACTCAGAGGGAGTACAATTATATATTTGAGAGCTACCATGATCAATTGCTATAACACTATTATAGTGGTTGCCATCAATACCAAAGAGGGAGATTGTTGATTAACTGATGAATATCTGATGGAGATGATGAAGATCAAGTGATACCAAGTATCATGATTGTAGAAATGGTTAGATCAGTTATTTTTTTGCAATTGTTGTCAAGCAATTGATTAATTGATTTTTATTATGTTAGCATATCTTAAGAGGAGAAGTTAAATGGGTGAAAAATACAGATCAGACAATGATGAAGTAATGATGATATAGTTTTTTCTACTATATATTTGATGTTATCAAATTGGTACATTTGATTGATCAAGTTGGGAACTGCAATTAATTAAGTTATGATTAAAAGAGTTACTTTACTGAGCTAGACTGAGTCAGTCGATAGAATGTTATGTGATTTGTTTATAGTTACTGAGCACCAAGCACCAAAGATGAGTTAGACACCGAGTACTAAATGAAGTCAGTTACCAAGTTGCAAAGCAAGTTTTACCGAGTACAATATACTGATATTAAATGATGATGAAATCAAATTTAATGCAAAGCAATGATGAGATGGATGAGGAAATGAATTAAATTATGTTTTTTACAAGATCTACGAATAGGAAAATTCAATGAGAAGATTTAAGGCGAAGATCAAGCGGTTAAACATAATTATGAAAGTTCTAAGAAAAGTTACAAGTTTCGAGGTAAAAGTGAAATGGTATACCAAGTTGATAAATATGAAGAAGATGATCGGTTGACTGAGCACAAATGAAGGAAAATAAATTCAAGGAGATTAAGAGGAAAAATTATGTCTATATAAGGAATGAGAATTACACAGAGTGTAATGTTGCTGGCGAGTTGAATAGAGAAGAAGAAGATGATGAAGAAGAACAACATTTACTGAGAAAAAAAGAGAAAGATAGATTGAATAAATCTACAGTCTGAGAAAGAGATAAATGGGGTATGTGATGCCAATATTCAATTGAGAATAAAGGATTTGATACAAGCAAAGGTAGTTTCTATATTTACAAATCAAATTTTACTATTGCTTATTAATATTTGTAGCAGAGAAATCTCTTAACCGAGTGGATTTAACCATCTTATTTGTAAAACCTAGACTTAGGTGACATTCCAAAAGAGTTTTTAAAGACCTCTAACAAGGCCACTCCTAACAGGGTGAAGATCTTAACATATCTATGGTAAATCCTCTAATAGGGTCACATTTAGCAAATGTGTTTGTAATATTTAACAAGATAAGTTCTCAACTGAGCGTACTTCAGAAGAGTACATTTTTATTGTGGGCTACAATTCCCTTAGATGTTTTTCCCAAATTGGGTTTCCTCATTAAATCATGTGTCAACCAAGTTAAATTCGATGTTTACATGGTTAATCTGATGTTGCTAAGTTTGAATGATTGATTTACATAAATGAGATGTATTGCTGCTTATGTTAATGAGTTATTTGGTGAATTGGTTATTTAATGTATTCAGTATTATTGAGTGAATCATTGAGTTTAGTTTTAAGTGTTTAAGTTTTGATTTGTCTGATTCACCCCCTCTCAGTGGGATGAACATGAAATACTAAGGCCAAAAATAGTGATATAGGGCCCAGGTGATTTAATAAATAATTGAGTTGGTGAAATGATCAAGGATCACATTTAGAAATAAGGGCTTACCTCAAGTTTATATGAAATTGAATTAAGAAAGGACCCATATTTGAATTTAGGTGTTCATTAAGTGTAATATGAAGTCCTATTATGTATGCTAGAATGAAAATACACTAAGGTAGCTACTAAAAATCATGAAATTATACACACTAATTAGGTTCTTACAATTTAAAATGGTACAAATGTAAATCTAAAAGAAAATATTAACCCTTAAAAAAGTGATTGTAGAATCAAAACAAGAACTAGAAAACCATTGCACATAAAATACCAGATTTACGTGGAGAAACCATTTAAAGAAAAGAATTCAGCACGGTAAAAGAGACAAGTATATAACTAATCCAATTAACATTACAAAAATAAGACTCTTCTCTGTATAAATTTGGTAGCACTCCGTTACTCTGGAAATAGAACAAGACTGAATGAATAACTCTAACTCAAGGCCCCAATTTATAAGAATTTGTGAGGATGAATACCATTCTGGTATCCTAAAACAACTTTCAATAAAAGCACCTAGAAAAACCTCACACCAACCCCCACAAATAACCTCTTACATATTCTCTTACAACTGTCATAAGACATCTCTAATTCATGTCCACCTATATAAGTAATCTGACATAAAACGTGATAAGTGGTCATAAAATCTTATAAAAACTTTAATATCTATCATACATTCTCTTACAAGCCATAAAAAGTGTCCAAAAACCTCAAAATAGAGGGTTCCAAGAGGGTTCTTATCTATTTTGTCTTTTTCCTAAATTATAAATGACAAAAGTAGCTTTTTCTTTACATGGTCTCTTTCACCATCGTTGGTTAAACAATTCAACCTCTCATGGGTAAATTACAAAAGATATTAGGAAAATAATAAATAAAGGATTTAAAAGGTGTATGTCACCTTAATTTCAACATTCTCCCACTTGACATCATACATTGTAAATTACCCCATAGAGTTATAAAATAAAAATCAGTTACAATGATCAAGGTCCATGACCTTCCTAGACCAAGAGAACTTATCCATGGTCATTGGCTTCATGAGAGAATCTAAAATGTTATTAAAGTGTAAATTTTTTCAATTAATACCTATCCAATTTCAACCATTTCTTGCAAAAATTGATACTAAACATTAACATTTTTAGTATGAGCATAATACATAATATTTTTGGCCAAACATATGACACTCTGACTGTCACATACAATTCTCATTGTCCTGCAATCAAAACCAATACTATTTCCATGTATATGTAACCAAAATAGCTCCTTAGAAGTATTTTTAGGATCCATATACTCTACCTTAGTGGTGGAAAATGCAACTATAGGTTGTCTTTTACTCACCCAACTTATTACAGCTCTAAACAAAGTATATACATAGCCACTTGTAGACCTCTGAATATCCAAGTCACTTGTCTAATCTACAAAAAAAACTTTATGTTTAATGACTTATCCACATCATTTGTGCCATTATAAACCAAAAAATAATCTAAATTACCTCAAAAATATCTTAAACCCTTTAAAAAAATTCCAATGCTCTTTATCGAGGTCAGACGTAAACTTGCCTAAAACTCTGAATACTTGGGATATATATGGTCTAGTAAAAACCATTTCATACATTAAAATACTAAAGGCACTAGCATAGGGAAAATTAGAAATATCTTTGATATCATCATGAGATATAGGAAACCTATCTAAAATCAACTTAGAACCAGCCGGAAATGGAATACTCATTGGTTTACCAACCTTCATTTCAAATCTCTACAGAATGGTATCAACATACTTACTCTGACTTAACTAAAGGTTTATGTGAACCCAATCCCTATTGATTTCCATCCCTATAATATATCTATTATCCCCCAAGTCCTTCATATAAAATGTGATAGAAATATGAGTTTTGAGGTCTTTAATCATTGTCTTGTTGTCACCAATAAACATGTCATCAACATAAAAGACAATAACTAATAACTGATAAACAAAAATCTTAATGTAAGAAAAAGGATCATTTTCTCTTCTAATATAACTAAGATTTAATAAAAATGCATCAAACTTCTGGTACCTTATCCTGGGTGATGTTTCAAACCATACAATTTGACTTCTTTAACCTTCAAACCAAGTATCCTTTTCCTTTCTCAAGAAAACCATTAGGTTGTTGCGGATTAATTTTTTCTTCAAGATCCCTATGTAAGAAAGCAATTTTAACATCCATTTTCTCTATCTCAAAATCATAAGAAACAAAATATATAATAGGAATCTAATAGAGTTTAATATAGCAACAAGAGAGAATATTTAACCATAATCAACCTCTTTTTCTGTGGGAGTAGCCCTTGGCCAACAATTTGCCTCATACCTCTCTTACTGACCATATGCTCCAAAGTTATTCTTAAATATTCATTTGCATCCAATGTAATTTATTCCTTTGGGGAAAATAAAAAGATCCTAGGTGCCACAACTATCCAAATCTATCATCTCCTCCTGCATGACCTACATCCAATACTCACTTTCTTTGGAAGAGAGTGCCTCCCTTTAAGGTTTAGGTTCATCGTCAATATAAAGTAAAGAAAATTTACAACATAAATATGGTGGGCTATACCTATAAATTAGATTCCTCTATCTTGTGGACCTTCTTAAAGGTGGATTAGGAGGTTATTCCTCGTGTTCTTCCTCATTATGATCAACTTCTTCTATCACAACTAAATCTTCCAAACTTTCACTTGAAATCTCTTCTTCTTCTTCTTCTTCTCCACCTTCTTGTCCATCCCTTTGTTCTTCCACAAGTGCATATTGTTTCTTAGTTTTAAAATATGTAGTCTTTAACTTTTCATTTTTTTTGTTCTTCATTTGTGTCAGCTCTAAATTCCTTGAAAACCACATCTCTAGAAAAAAAAAAATTAGGTTAGAGGATTCCAAAGCTTATAACCTTTTACATTCTCGTAATATCCTACACAAATGCATTTTTGTGCTTTTGGATCCAATTTTGATCACTTCTCTTTAGGCACATGAAAAACATCCTCACAACCAATGGCCCTTAAATGTGAAACTAAAGGCTTTTTATCAAACCACATTTTATAAGGAGTTTTATCAACAAAATAGTTACAAGGAGATATATTAATCAAATAAAAAGAAACACCAATAGCTTCTTCCCTTATAAATTTATCTAGATTAGCACTACTTAACATGCTCCTAGCTCTTTCCATAAATTTATGGTTCATTCTTTCTGCTACCCCATTTTGTTGGGGAGTGTAAGGTGTAGTCTTTTGCCTAACAATTCCTACATATTTGTAAAACTCATCAAATTCTCTAGATAAATATTCACCCCCATTGTTATATCTCAATACTTTTATCTTATATTCTAATTGATTTTCAGCATTACCTTAAATTCTTTAAAATTAGTGAAAACTTCAGATTTTGAATGCATGGTTTATATCCAAGTATATCTTGAGATATCATCATTGAAGGAAACATAATACTAAGATATAGTCAAAGAGTCAACATCCACTAGACCGCATGCAATGGAATGAATAGTCTTTAAAATTCTCTTAGCTTTATTAACTCCTTTAGGAAATGAAGATATATTTTTTTTACCAAACACACAGTGCTCACAAAAATCACTTTTACTAATAGAATAATTGGAAATCCCCTCAACTAGTTTCTTATCTAGAATGGTCTTAAGACATTTTTCACCAATGTGACCCAATCTGTAGTGCCACTACATACATGCATTTTCATTCCTAGTTAAAAAGTTGAATTAAAAAGAGTAGAAGCATGAATCTTAAACAAAGTCCCTATCCAAGATCCTTAAGAAACTACCAACTTCCCCTTACCAACCCACAACAAGACATATAAAATGTCACATGCATTTTAGAATCATTTAACTTGGAAACCAAATGTAAACTCTTGTAGGATCTAGAATATGTAAAACATTATCAATGGAACAATCCTCGCATCACTAAAATATAACTTTATCTTTCCTTTGCAAACAATCTTCACTAAGGCGCTACCAGCAAGAAAAAAATATCCTCCATAATATTCCTTATACTGAAAAACCCACTCCTTGTGAGGAGTCATATGGCAGGAAGCACTTGAATCAACAACACAAACATCATTACTAATAAAATTAGGTAAAATAATTAAAGCATCAGAATTATTGTCATTTGAGGACTTATCCATGTAAGTATTACTACTCTTTTCTTATTTTTGCACTCCACTTTCCCTCTCTTACCATAGTTCCAACACTTCACTCTACTCTTTCCAAGGGTCTTATAATGTGCTTTTGACTTATCCTTCTTCTTCTTATCCCCTTTGGCCTATTTATCCTTAGGCCTTCCTCACACATGCAAGGCATCTTGGAAGCCAACATTCATAATATTTCTCCTCATCTCTTATAAAAGAAGTAGAGGAAAAATGTTTTCCATCTTAGGCTCTACACCACCACTACGCATGGAAACAACTAGATTTTCCCAAGAATTAGGTAAAAAGAAAATCAACAAGATACATTTATTTTCATTTTCTATCATAACATTTATTGAGGCAACATAATTTAAAATTAAATTAAATGCATTCAAATGTTCACAATAGAGTCACCCTCTTTCATTTTCAAATAGTACAAATGTATTTTCAAATATAGCTTGTAAGAAAAACTCTTAGTTTGATAGATATCACCTATTTTCCTCCATAGCTTGTAGGCTATGTTTTTTGTAGAGACATTCAAAAGGACAGAGTTTGAGAGACATAATTGGATGGTTCCTCATGTCTTCTTGCCTAACTTTTTCCACTCCTCATCCAATAAGGTAGAACCGTGTGGTTTCTTTTCTTCCAAAACCGACAACCAATAATCTCTCTCTTCAAGGGGATCTAAAATTTTTAACTTGCACATCTCGTAACTAGTGCCATTGAACTTATCAATTTATTAATGAGAGGTGGAGTCCATTATATACAACCTTTATGAAATCAGAAAAAAACCAACAAAACAAAAGCTCCCACTGTAGTAAGAAACCTTAACATTTAAAGAGAAAGACATTCCTCCCTCAAAAACACTGGTATATCTGATACCAAATGATATAAAAAAATGTGAAGAAATCTTGAAATATGAACTTAAATTAAATATTAATGCAAATATAAAACCAAATATAACCCTTAATAAAGTGAATGTAGAATCAAAACAAGAACTAGAAAACCATTGCACACAAAACACCAGCTTTACATAGAGAAACCCTTTTAGGGAAAAAATACACCATAGAAAGAGAGGCAAGTATATTAATAATAAAATCAAGAATACAACAATAATACACTTGTCTGTATACCTATGTAGAAGTCTAAGAACACTTTGTTATGGTGGAAACTGAACAAGGCTAAATGAATAACTCTACCTCAAGGGCCCAATTTATAGGAATTTGTGAGGATGAATACCATTGTCGTATCATAAAACAAAAAGAAATAAAATCACCTCAAGAAACCTCATGCCCAACCTCAAAAATATCTTCTTACAAATGCTCCTACAATTATCACAAGGAATCTCTCTTTCATGTCCACTTGTGTAAGAAATTTATCATAACATCATAAGTGTTGTCATATAGAAAATCCTAAGAAAACTATCATAACTATGATAGATGCTCTTACAACCCCTAACAAGTGTTCAAACACCTCAAAATAGATGATTCCAAGAGGGGACACCTACCTATTTTATCTTTTTCCTAAAGAAAAAATGGTAAAAGTAACTTTGTCCTTACATGGTCTCTTTCACTACCATTGGTTAAATAAGTCAACCTCTTATAAGTAAATTAATAAAAAATATTAGAAAAATAATAAATAAAGAATTTACAAGGTTGATGGAACCTAAATCCTAACAAAGCATAAATTATGAAAGGTTGTTACTCTCTTGAAAGGTTGTAATAATGAAAGGTTGTGACTCTCCCATCATGAAGGTCTAAATAGGAGGGAAGGTCATGTGTTGAAGGCATGAAAGAAGATCGTAAGGAAGGTAATCATGGTAAGTGTAATTTTGAGATATAAGAA
Source organism: Thuja plicata (assembly GCA_018584345.1). Lineage (NCBI taxonomy): Eukaryota > Viridiplantae > Streptophyta > Pinopsida > Cupressales > Cupressaceae > Thuja > Thuja plicata. The sequence goes on from MU227137.1 coordinate 298,063, forward strand.
AACTCTGATCTACATAAAAAGAAGCATAGGAATTAAGGAAGGAAGAAGAAGGAATGGGAATCAATAATGAAGGTACATGCCTTTTTTGAAGGGTGGTAATTGTGAAAGAGCATTCCCATTTAAAAGCATAGATATGTAAAAGAGGTGTGACCCTTCCTCACAAAAATATAAAGGGGAATAAAGATACAATGGAATGAAGAAAAGGGAGTAGAGGAGATATAGAGAAGATTTAAAGCATAAATATAAGGATGGATATTTAATAAGAATTAAGAAGGAAATAAGAAAATGAAGAGAGGATATGTAGATATTAAATGGGATATGTGAAAATTTTAAAAGAAGTACAAACAAATTTGATAAGTGAGAGATAGGTGAAGATTAAATAAGGAGTGAAAGCGGAAATACTTGTTGTCAAATACATGTATCTTTTCATAACCAAAGGGTGTGATCCTTTCATAAGGGAATTAAAAAATGAAATGGTGTAACTCCCCACTCTCAAAGGAGATATTAAAGAGGAAATGTTTCCATTTGAAGAAAAAATTAAAAAGGAGAGATCAATTGGGATAATAATATATTTTTCTCATAGGAAAAAATGCAAAGTGGTATTAATACCTCGCAAGATAGGTAAGTCCTATGATGGAATGAACAATGCTACATAACATAAAGGCAAGGGATAAGTCATGTAATGGAATGGACCATGCTACATCATACGAAGGAAGGGATAAGTCATGCGATGAAATGGAAACATGCTATATCTATTGGCATAAATAATTGAGATATTTATTGAGTGTTGATTAATTAGTACAAGTTTGATGACAGGAAGATCATTTATTGTGTTTTCATTAATGTCAAGTTGGTGTTGTGTTTGTTGATAGTGTTTCTAATGTGTTTCCAAGCATGAGTTCAGATGAATTATGTGTTGTGGTAAGAATTGGAGTGTGTGATTGTTGTTGGAGACTAAGGGATGTCTCTAGATGCATTCTGTATGATCACATAAGTTGAGAATATAAATGCAAAAAGTTATGATTAATTGAAGGGAAATCGGGTAGACAGAACAATGAGCAGTGAAAAACAATGAATTATTTGATTATTCTATAAAATTGGTATGGGTTCAAGTGTTGCGGTTATGATATATATGATTATCTTGACTAGGTTGTGTTATTGATCCTATGATCGCTATAGGATTGGAAAACCACAAGGTATAGTTTCAGTTGACAAAAGATTTCTCTGTGCAAGCTACAAAATATTTGAATAGGTTTGAGAAGTTGATGTTGGATCAGTGAGCGATCATGATGTGATTGGTTTTACTAGATGTTTCTATGATCTAGGTGTTGAGGTGATGTGGCATAACATATTTGTGATTATTATTTACTATTTCATTGATCAAAGTGACAAGATTTAATCAATTTTTGGAAGCGTATTAAAGAAGTAAAAAATGTTTTACTGTTCTTGATTTAAATTAAATGTGCGATGGATCTGGAGGCTGACACATGCTTGAAATTATAATTTATAATTGGTAATATATTTTAGGGCTCACGGATTGAGAGAGAATAATTATAATGATGAAATCCAAAGTATTAGGTCATGATTAAGGGGATGACCACCTAGTAAACTTCTAACCTTTTTATATGTAAAATGATGAATTATGCAAGTCTAGATCGTAGATATGAAGGTACGGTTGACTGAAGAGCGAAGATTTTATGCAATAAGTAGAAGTATTGTGCTTAATTGGATCTAAACAAGAAGAGGAGGCATGCTACACCTAGATCATTGTACTTGTTGATTCCTAATAGCTTCTATTATAAAATCCCTTAATCAGGTAGACTTTAACAGGTCTGATTTGTAAATCCTTTAATAGGGTGGCTATTTAACTACAGTCTGAAATGATTTAAAAGGGTTACTCCTAACAAGGTAAAGATCCTAATAGGGCTATAGGTAAATCTCTTAACTAGGTGACTCCTAACAGGGTCTTCTCCTAATCGGGCATCATTGTAAGCTCCTAACAGGGCTAGGCCTTTAACATGGAACATTTTAGAAGAGTGAAAATATTTGTGGGTGCTAATCAACACCATGGTTTTCAACCTTAGTCAGGGTTTCCACGATAAAAAGAGTGGTGTTATTTGTTGCATGTGTGGATGATTATTTGGTTACTTTGTTTATTGCATGCGTAAGGCTTAATACTGATGAATTTGGTTTATAGTGTTGAATGAATTGTGAAAAGTTTCAAATATGATAGATTACTAATTCACCCCGCTCTTAGTAATCTTGGACCTTATAGTATTAAAAATATCATACAAAAGTAATGGATAAGGCCTACGGTGGAATGGGCATGGACCACATCATATAAATTCACTATTTGTGAAGGATAATCCATATAGATGGGAAGAAATTGCAAAATGTGCAACAATGAGGCCTCAGTAGGTACACCACCTAATGAAACATGAGGACAAGAGGGAAAATAGATTCTGCTATTAGGACTAGGGTTGAGTTAGGGTTAAGATCATGCCTTTCTTATCTCATTCCTCACTATGGTTAAGATCATAGAAGCCAAGTTCACTATAAGTCTGTTCCTTTTATAAACCTAAATATGCATTATATTATTACCTAATCTCGAGGTTGTGACTATATATCTCTTTATATTATCAATATATAAAGCTTAAGGTAAAAATTATATTACACTAACAATATAATTACTCTCTCTCTCTCTCTCTCTCTCTCTCTCTCTACACACACACACACACATGGTGATTGCAGGGCCTAAATCAAGATTTACCTTGTTAAAAGGTATTTTAAGTGGTAAAGATATATCTCTAACCATCTTATAGTTCTTATTTCAATGGAATTTGTGATTCTAGGGAGAAAATTAAGGCAATCCCAAAAGGGGACATTACACACACACACACACACACACTAGAACAATGGGTGTTGTACACCTTGCATATTGATACATTTTATTGTAATATTTTATTTTATTATATAAATGTTGCACCTATGAGCATGTAGATAGACATGCAACATGAAGAGATTCCCTAGGAATATTCTCGGGGTCATCTTGATGAGTTGTATGATAACATTATAATATTATTTGATGTAATTATGTAATATTTTAGAAATAAATTAAATAAAGTACCCAATATTAAATGTGGGGTTAAGGGGTTTGGTTGTGCATGGTCTATATAATATAATTTGGTAGTTTTATGGGAGTTTGGTTCTATAACCACAAGGGTATTTTTTGAGGTTAGCTAGGTTTAGTATTTGTGGAGGTTGGAAGCATGATATAGTATATGTGGTTGCTTGATTGTTCACATGGAGTACTTGTTTATGGTTTAAACTTTGAAGTCTTTCATGATGTATTGTAAGGTTGTATTGCTAAATAATACATGGATGATGAATGCTTTTGGAGGCTAGGTTTTTTCCCTCATGAGAGTTTTCCCAAGACATATCTTGTTTCACATTTTTGTCAGTATGTTGTTTATTCTATTATTTGTGGGTTCTAAGTACTTATTTGTTTAGTCTGCATTATGAGTTATGTGGAAATTGTCATAAAGTTGGTTGTAAATTTTCTTACAAGTGGTATTATAGATATGGTTTTGGTTGTATAGCCTTAGTTGTTGAATACATGAAATTCATGAAATAATGCGAAGAAAATGCAAGATATGAGGGTTTGCTATAGATTTGGGGGTTGTACATTTGTGATGTTTTATAGATCTAATTTTATAAAAACTATTTCAAAAGGGTTTTCTAGGATGTGCATTGTTTATGAGGGTTTTTGGGGAAAGCTTTCAAATTTGAGCTCATGGGACAAAATGGACCTCATGGTTGTATTTAGGGAGGATGGGAGACAAATTTTGATATAAAATACTGCATATTTTGATGACAGTCACTTTGGATTAAATTTTTTTATAGTCTGAACAGTTCAATCATATAGATTGCTCATGAGGTACAATGGTGTTGTCAAACAAATTATTTTAAAATATACATTTTAAGACCATGTTGGGATTTGTTATACAAAATATATAAAAAAGGAAAATTTAATTGGGGGGAGGTTTGCAAACCCCTTGTGGCCCTTGTACCTTCATGTTGCATATGTAGCAATTGGTACACCAATACCATAAAACCGGTGACACTGATGGGGGAAAGAAAAAGTAAATTTTATTTGGGGGGGACCGAGGTTTGTAGACCCATCGTGGCCCCTGTATCTCCCTACTACATATGCAATAGTTGGTACCACATGTAACACCCCAAAATTGGCATCTTACAACCCTAACCAATTTTGTTGCATTTGTCATTCTTCTAAATCATCAAAGTCCTATTGTACTAGGCAATTCTGAGTTTTGACTGACTCTACTCAACCTGAGTGTCAAATGTAGAAAATTCTAAATCTGTATTAATCATAATATTATATTTAATTCCTAAATATCAATTGGCTAAACAAACCCTATGATTGAATTAATTTAATTATAAAGTCCTAGCACTTTAATTAAATTAAATTCACTCTCTTTAGCTAAGACACATAAAAAGGAATTAAATAATATTTAATTATTAAATAAATATCCCCATTTTTTTTGATGAATAGTTCCTTTCCATTAATAAATTTCAAAGTTACATATTCACAAAAAAGGGGCCGGGGGATATAAAAATCACCCCGCAGAGTCACTCGGCCAAAGCCGGATACAGAAAACTATTCAT
>MU227137.1:308166-348861 GCA_018584345.1 Thuja plicata
ATTGAGAAAAAGCAATTATGAGGTCATATTTATTTAATTAATTGAATATTCTCTCAAAAATCTTATCTCTGTTCAGAAATAGAATCTTTGATTTAATTGTGCTTTAAAGAGAAAGAAAACAATTAAAATCAAATAAAACAGATAGAAAAGCCAGTTTAAATTAGAAAGCTTTATTTAAAAGAAAACAATAAATTGTTTTCTCTCTGCTTTAACTATTTTCTTTCTCTGATTTAATTCTGTTTTATTTGAATTAATTGTTTTCTTTCTCTTTAAAGCACAATTAATTCAAAGATTCTATTTCTGAACATAGATAAGATTTTTGACAGGATATTCAATTAATTAAATAAACATGACCTCATAATTGTTTTTCTCAATTACCTAAATAATTAAATTCAATTATTGAAATGAGGATATTTATTTAATAATTAAATATTATTTAATTCCTTTTTCATGTGTCTTAGCTAAAGAGGGTGAATTTAATTTAATTAAAGTGCTAGGACTTTATTAATTAAATTAATTCAATCATAGGGTTTACTTAGCCAATAGATATTCAGGAATTAAATATGATGTATGATTAATGTAGATTTAAGATTTTTTGCATTTGACACTCAGGTCAAGTAGAGTCAGTTAAAACTCAGAATTGCCTAGTACAATAGGACTTTGATGATCTAGAAGAGTGACAAATGCAAAAAAATTCATTAGGGTTGCAAGATGCCAATTTTGGGGTGTTACATTTTGCCCCTCTTTGAATTGATGTGCGAGCGGTGCATTGATTCAAAGAATAGTCTGATGTTGGAAGCACAGAAGAATAGATTTGAAAATTGATGATGCAAAGATTTCAGAGCCATCTCCAGAACAGAGCTTGACTCTCTGAAGTCTAGGTTAGGTTTCCAAGACATCGGTCAAGTAGAGTTTTCGAGGGTCATCTTCAGAACGAAGCTTGATCCCCAGGGATCCGAGTTAGAATGCCCAGATACCTAATAGATTGATATCTTTCACAAGACTATCCTTAGAACGAGGCTCAACCTTCGGGAGTCAGGGTTAGAATGCCCCGATACCTGTCCATAAAGAAAATAGTCAAATAGAGATTTTAGGACTATATTCAAAATGAAGCTTAGTCCCCCAATATCTAGTTTAGATTGCCAAGACATTGGTTAGATTGACATCTTTCACAAAGCTATCCCCAGAACAAGGCTTAACCTTCAAGAGTCGGGGTTAGAATGCCCTGATACCTATCTCAAAAGATAGTAAATAGAGATTTGAGGACTATCTTCAGAACAAAGCTTAGTCCCCCAATATCTAAGTTAGATTTCCAAGACACTGGTTAGATTAACATCTTTCACAAAGCTATCCGCAGAACGAGGCTTAACCTTCAGGAGTCAGGGTTAGATTGCCCCGATACCTGTCTCAAAAGATAGTAAATAGAGGTTCAGAATCATCTCTAGAATGGAGCTTGATTATCAGGAGTCAGGGTTAGATTTCCTCGATACCTATCCCAAAAAGATAGTTTTTGAGAACCATCTCCAGAATGGAGCTTGATCCTCAAGAATCTGAGTTAGATTGCTCAGATACTTAAAAGATGACAAGATGTAAGGAACAAAGATGCCCTTATTGATTGTGGAGTATCCAATTTTGACTATGAGGTATGAAAAACTGAACATGCCCCAAGTGATGAGATGCCCCTAGCAAATGAGGACTTTTTGAAAATTAGATCAGATTGATTGGAATAGATTCAATGATGTAATCATCCTGCCCCCTCAGGAGAGAAAAGGAAAGATGACACGTCATAATGATGATGGAGAGCAAAAAATCACAGATAGATGTTGAGTCAGAGATCAAGAAGAACTCAGAATAGATTATGGAAGAATTTAGAAGATTCAGAATCAATTTTGAGTGATTTCAAGGTTTGGTTGACCAAGTTTGACTAGGGTTGACTAGAGTTGACTAGAGTTGAATTTTGAGGAAAAAAGTCAAAGATTTGAGAAAATGATTATATGATATGATTATGACAAGAAAGCAAAGTCAGAAAGTCGACTGCAAAAGCGTCTGATCACGTTCATCCCAAAAATTTTAAAATGCAATTTTGAGCGATATAGAAGTGTCAGATTTTGATTTTGATCCTGAAAATGGGTTGAGCATATAGCTAAAGATAGAGAGTGAGGATCAAACACTTGGTCAATCATGATGAAACCAAGACTCTAAAGAAGAACTCCCGTATTTTGAACCCAGGAGAATGCAAAGAAGAGAACATTGAATTGCTGCCACAATGCAAGTCTAGAATGAAAACGCAATCCTATGCTAGATGCAATATGAAAATGAAATTCTATGCTAGATGCAATATGAAAGTGCAATTCTAGGAAATGGTTGTAAGACCCATCGTAAAATCATCATCATTGAGCATTTTTTTAGAACATCAAAGTTGATACAACCCTTACTGGCGCCACAATGCAACCATAAGGATATAAATATGACTCTTCATCGAATGAAATGTAGGAAACAAACGTAAGCACCAGGGCACAAAAGCCAAGATGACCTAAACATTGTTTCTAGTTAATGTTGCAAGAGTACACTAGTATCGAGGCATTTGAAGCCAAGATAACCATGAGTGTGATCATGCGTAAACAAACAGATCAATAACAACAAAACAATAATAAATAGAGCAATAACAAGCAAGGAGATAGTACCGACCTCACCATGGCATACAAATAAACAAGATTGAGGGATGTGAGGCTGTTCCACCTTATTACAGGAGTTCTTATCACATACACCCTATTTATTTTACGTTGTCGGATCATCAGGACTACACCAAAAAGAAGTAGACAAAGAAAATATCAATGAAATCTATGAGAATAGACAGCATACAAAGAAATATTCAAGCATAGCTTAGCCAATTTCAAAGTTGTCGCATGTATATATGTATGAGGTGTTGAAAAACACCATTGTGCTTATGAGTGCATTGTGTTTGATTGTTATCGATAGATGTTTACGGTTGAGATATCTGATGTGTGTTAAAAAACACAGATGTGTCCAAAGATAGTGTTAAAAAACACTATTTATGGTGGTATTGAAAAACACCAGTTTGTGTCAGTAGTGAGTTGTCCTTGAGAAATGACAAGATTACTGACTCAAGTGTAACCCAAAGATGTGATCAAATGGGGGACCCATGCCCCCAAGTAATGATTACTAACTTGACGTATGTTGCAAGGACAACTGAGATTTGATTGCCCCCAAGCATATGGTGTTGAATCAATGACAAGTCAGGAGGGTTTGCAAAGGAGCCAGAGTGTCACAAAAGTGACCAAAAGATATGTACAAACTAAAGAAAAGAATTGTCAAGACTGAGTATCAATAGATAGAGTGTGTGAGGATTACTCCAACTGTAACAGATGTGAGCAATCTCAAAAGTATGGCGACAATAGACATACGCAATGAGAACCACTGGTGACTGACGTGAGAGAGATGCTCAAGTGAAGAGATCGTAGTATAAGCTAGACATCAGTAGGCGGACGTAGTTAGAGCCATTGGTGACTGATGTGAAGAAGATCCTTTAAAAGATAAAAGAAAAGTGCCCCTGAGATCAAGAGGGTTGTCTTGAGAGTATGACTAGTTTCAATCCATGTGAGTTGGTTCCTTGACGGGAACTGAAAGCAAATGTAAGCAGGAAAGTAGTAATGCAGGAAAGAAAATGCGTAAAGCCAAGTCGTGTTGTGATAGATATAGCATTGTGGAATAAGAGGTGCCTGTTTACCATATTTTCACCTTCTTGGCAGAAATTCTTTTTTGCTACCATGATGCCTGTTTGCCAGGTTTTCATCAATGACACCTTTTTTTATTTTTTTATTTTTTTGTATTTTTCAATTTTTCAATTTTTCAATTTTTTTTTATATTTTTGGAATATATGATTTTTTTTGAGATACATCAAAGAACCTATTGCTAGGTTTTCACTAAGATGATCATTTTTTTAGGACTTTACTATATACATGAGAACACTGAAGATGTCTCTGCTGTAGAACCACTTCAGATGAAGAGTGTTGATGGGCTCTTTGAGTTGTTCTCGTTCAGTAGTAGAAAGTTGATAGGTACTAGACCCAAACACTGCAATGATAACATATGGACCAAGAAAATTGGTTCAAACTTCCCTTTCTAGATTTTATGTTGTTGATTCTTAGGGTTCTCCCTCAGAACGAGGTCACCTGCTTGGAAATCCCTTGGTCTAACTTTTTTGTTATAGCTCTTGGACATCCTTTTCTAGTATGCTCTAAGGTGATCGAATGCCACTTGTCAACGTTCATCAAGTAGTTCTATCTCTTGTAGCTAACATATTTTTTTATCTTCATCAGTAATGAGGCCTTTTAGAGAGACTCGCAGAGAAGGAATCTCAACCTCAATTGGTAACACAACATCTACTCCATAAACCAAAGCATAGGGAGTAGCCCGTGTTGGTGTTCTTATGCTTGTCCTGTATGCCCAAAGAGTTGGATTGATCCGGAGATGCCAATCTCATCTGGATTTATGCATTGTGTGATGCAAGATTTTAAGGATTGTCTTGTTGGATGCTTCCGCCTGTCCATTACCCTGAGGATAATAGATGGAAGACCAATGTTGAGTAATTTTAAACTTAAAGCATAGCTCTGTCAAATCCTTTTTTTTGAATTGTCCCCCATTATCAGTGATTATTGCTAAGGGTACACCATGCCTGCAGATGATGTAGTTGAGAATGAACATAGCTACTATTTTTCCATTGGCAACGGTGAGAGGGACTACCTCCACCCACTTAGTAAAATAGTCTATAGCTATGATTATGAACTTATTTCCATTTGAGGACGAGGGGTAAATATGACCCACCAAGTCAAAGGCCCATTGTTGAAATGGCCAGAAAGTAATGAAGGGAATAAGCTCCTTGGCTGGAGCATGAATTAGATTACCATGTAGTTGACATTGTTTGCAAGACTTAGCAAATTGCATAGCTTCTTTTTCCATATCTGGCCAATAGTAACCAGCTCTAATAAGTTTGTGGGCCAATGTCAAGCTGTTAGAGTGGGACCCACAGATGCCTTCATATACCTCTACTAATGCTCATTTGGACTCATCGGGTTCTAAACACCTAAGGAGGGTACCGTCTAGACCATGTCTATACAAGTCATTAGTGATGATGATGAACCGTGAAGCACTATGGATTAAGTGACATTTTTCATTCTGGGTGTAAGTGTCCAAAACAATCTGGTCACGAAGGTAGGAAAAGATATGATGGTAGTGAGATGAATCATGTCCAATAATAGAATAGATCATCTAGGAATTAGGGGAATCATAGGCTGGGTGGCATAATTTCTCCACTAGGAATTCATGTCGAAAATCATTTTTTGGCATCTGTAGCATAGAGGCGAGAGTAGCCATGGCATATGATGCTTTATTATCTGCCCTTGGAACTTGTTGAAATGTGATGTGAGTAAAATACTTCTTGAGATCATCAACCAACCATTTATAAGGCACCAACGTGTCATCCCTTGTCTGATAGATATAATTTACTTGATTGATGACTAACTGTGAATCTCCAAGGACATTGAGTTCATCTACTCGCCACTCAAGGGTGATCTTCATACCATTAATTAAGGCTTTGTACTCAGCAATTTGTTTTGTACAAGGAAACATCTTATATGCTTTTGGCAAAGAGTACCTTTGAGGTGTAATGAATAGTATCCCATCACCTAACCCCTGTTGGGTAAATGAACCATCAAAAAACATAGTCCATGGTCGATGTGTAAGAAGTACTATGGACTCATCTGGAAATTCAATGTGTAATGGTTGATGATCTATTAGAGGTGCTTTTGCCAGCTGATCTGCAATCACTTGCCCTTTTATGGATTTTCTTTCTACATATTGAATATCAAATTCACTGAGAAGCATGACCCATTTAGCTAGTCTACCTGTGAGGGTAGCTTTACTGAGAAAATATTTTAGAGGATGAATTTTAGCAATTAGATGTGTAGTATGAGCCATCATATAGTGCCACAATTTTTGTGAAGCAAACACCACTGCAAGACAAGCCTTCTCTATAGTAGAATATTTCATTTCATATGAGACGAAAGTTCTACTAATGTAATAGATAGCCCTTTCTTTCTTGTGTTGATCTTCTTGAGCCAATAGGATACCCAATGATGCATCCATAGCAGAGATATACAGTATAAGTGGCTTCCCATGAATAGGAGGCATCAAGATTGGTGGGTTCGTAAGATACTGTTTGATTTGTATGAACCCTTCATCATATTATTTGTTCCATTGGTAAGTCACACCTTTGTGTAGAGTCTTGGTAAATGGTTGTGACTTGTCCACTAGTTGAGAGATAAAACACCGAATAGATTACAGTCGACCTTGAAGTCCTCTCATTTGTCTAATATTCTTCGGTGGTGGCATTTCCATGATAGCTTGTACTTTTGTAGGATCCACTTCGATGCCTTTGTTAGAGATGATATAGCCAAGCAATTTTCCAGATGTTACGTGAAATGTGCATTTCTTAGGATTAAGCCTCAGACTGAATTGTTCCATACGATCTAGTATAGAACCTAGATCTGCAAGATGTTTCTTTCGGTGCATACTTTTAGCCAAAGTGTCATCCACATAATCTTCCATTATTTTATGCATCATGTCATGAAATATAGTAGTAATAGCTTGCTGATATGTAGCACCAACATTTTTGAGTCCAAAGGGCATGACATTCCAACAGAAAGTGCCCCAGGCACATGTGAAAGTTGTTTTCTCTTGGTCCTCTAGCGTAATTTTTATCTAGTTATAGCGAGAGAAACCATCCATTAGTGAGTACATTTCATACCCAACTATCATATATATTATCATATCAATATTAGGCAATGGAAAATCATCCTTAGGACATGCCAAATTCAAGTCTCTAAAGTTTATGCAGACTTGTATAGATTTATCATGTTTTGATACTGGAACAATATTAGAGATCTATTTCGCATAATCAATTACTCTGATAAACACTACCTTAAGAAGTTTCTGTAATTAAGCTTTGACAAGTAGAGCCGCATGTAGATGCATTTTGTGAAGCTTCTTCTTTATGGGCTTAACACCAGGTGCAATAGACAAATGGTGCATGATTAAATTAGGGTCTAATCCCAGCATGTCTGAATATTTCCATGCAAAGTTAATCTTTTTGCTTTTGAAGAATGTAGTGAATTCCTCTCTTTCTGCCTATGATAGTGATTGTGCCAAGTAAATGATCTGAGGTTTTTCCTCTGTACCCAAGTTGATAGGTTGAGTTGGTTCAATAAGCATAGATGATCACTCCTGGAAATGACTCAGAAGCGCATCAAGTATCTCATCCTTAGGTGCCTCAGAGAGGTTTTCACCTTTCGATACGTCTTTTATTTTGACTGTTTTAGGATTTGATACTGCCACAATGTGGTTTTCACCATCAGAGTGCCTATTTTTTCTTATTTTGATTTTATGAGTAAGATACTTGATGTCTGCCTCAGTCATATTGACACTTTCTTTGCTAGTGGAGGATGTTACAGGTTTGACAACGTGTAGGTAACACAAAAGAGTGTAATCATTTTGGAACATAAGGACTTCGTTAGATGGGGAGGTAGAGTTCCAGTCTATAATCTCAGGATGGAAAAGTGAAAGAGGAGTGATGGGTTCAAGTGCGTTCACGGTATAATCATCAAAGGCATGGACAAGCAAGTCGAGACCTAAAGCAGTCTCATCTAGAGGTATAGTCGAATTCCTTTGATTTCTAACGACCATAGTAGACGACATGTTAAAATCTAGGGAGTCAGACTCATGTGACCCTACACTAGACCGTTCACCTACTTTGAGAAGGTTTTCATATGCATTAGCTGTATCTGTATCTCTGTTAGAAGTGGCATATGACAAGCTATCGAACTCATATTCATGAGAGTCTTTTTCATCATTAGGTGTCATATCAAGAACATGAGTGAAATCAACCCTTTGTGCCCAGTTGGGATGAGTTCTACCTAGAACCTCTGCTATGGTTAGATGAGCACCTATTGACCTAGGTACCTCAGTAGTATTTGTAGCATCAGCCACCTCTTGTGTAATGAGAAGTGACTAGAATTCTTGGTCAAACTATTCTTGAAAGTGTGGCGGTATGTATAAATCACCTTGATGACCAGGATTTAGAGTATATATCTTTTTCCACTCCTCATAAGTTAATGGAGCAAGTGAAGTGGTGGTATCAGAATCGCTGTCAGTGTCGACTGTACTAATACATGGTATAAATTTATCTGGCTCGGCAAAGAATGATGCCAGGTCTAGAGGAATAGGATAAGGAAAAGTATCCTCATCAGAGCTGTCTTTAGGTTCTGTAGTTTTAGGTGTCTCTTTAGGTGTTGGTTGTTTATCTTCTCGAGGTACAAACTTGTTTATTCCCAATTGAAATGTGATTTTCTGGAAGCCTATACCTATAGAGTCACGAGTTCTACGACTAATAGCTTCAAGTGGTGCAATCAAGCTCTTATGATTCGCACCTATGGGACCATTTCCTTTGTAGCCAAAATGTTGCATAATAGATAGACTTTTGCCATATTGCTCAGGTTTCATGTCATAAGAAGGAGTTTGTTCATAATTTTCTTCTCCTTTATAGATCCAAGCTTTGATAGCTCTATTTTTAGCTTCTTCATCGAATGGTACAGTGGCTTGTACAAAGGTACCACCATACTTTGTTGGAGGAGTAACCGTAGAAGGTTTAGTGCTCGTAGAAGGTCTCCCAAAAAAATAGGGAGACAAAAGAAAAGATGTAATAAATAGAACAGGTTCAATCTGATATCCTCCCATGTCAGTTTCTTTGAGTGTCAAACTCTTTCCCATTTCTTTTAATTTGTTCTCAAGGATTTCAATAGATTCTCTGTTGGTAGGCACAAAGATGTTAGCAGATTTTGTGAGGGCATTACAATCATAGCGTGTATTAGTAGGTATAGTCACTTCAGATCCTTGGAATGGGAACTTAATGCACTGATGGTATGTGGAAGGGACAACCTGCATTTCATGGATCCATGTCCTCCCTAACAAAATATTGTATGCCAAAGGAATGTCAAGCACTTGACAGACAACATCTTGTTCAACAGGGCCAACTCTGATGGGCAAAACAACTAGCCCCTTGGATTTACATTCTTCCTCATCATAGGCCTTAATAGTAATCTTTTTGTGAGCATCAATGCAATCTTTGCCATATCCTAACTCAATAAAGAAACTAGCAGAGAAAATATTTAGGCCAGCGTCATTATCTATGAGAACACGACAAACAGGCTCTGGACCGATCATGACTTCAATGTGCAGAGGATTATTATGCGGGTGACTCAAAGAATGGTCATCTTCCTTAGAGAAAGACAATTAATGTGAGGAGTTCAAGTGACCTACCATGGATTGAAATCGGTCGAGATCAAGATCTTTTGGGATATTTGCCTTAGTGAGGGCTTTGTCCAAGATTTCCTTGTGAGTAGGGGAGATTTTCAGGAGCTCAAAAATAGTTATCTGAGCATTAGTACGTTGCAATTGATCAAGAATGATGTAATTGGTAGCATTAGATGAGGAACCCACTTTGGGATTCTTATTATCATAATCAACCTTATCTTTTTCTGAAGGTTGAGTTGATGTAGGTATAGAAGGCTCAGGGCCTTTGAGGATGATCTTAGCATGAGATCGAGTTACAATGTTAGCACTGATTTGAGACTGTCCTTGTTCAGAAAATTGAGGTGTAGACCCTCACAAAGTGAAAGGTGTTTTGGACTTGGAAGCATCTTCCTTCCCCTTGAGAATGATGACATTACAATATTCAGCATCAACAGGTTCAACCATATTAATGACATTATTGTTATTGATGTATGTATAGTTGACCTTAGCATCAGTATTTTTGCCTTTAGATGGTTCACCTTTTCCATTAGGAGGAAATGGGTCTTTGAAAGCTTGGTGATTAGAATTTTGTTGTGACCTCCTACAGTAATGACTTCACTATCGATGAGATCCTAAATTTTATGCCGCAATTTAAGACAAGTAGCTGTTTTATGGCCTTTGTTTTGGTGAAAATCACAATAAGCAGATTCAGTCCACCAAGAGGGTCTTGGTTGCGGATCATAAGGGTGTGAATTATCCAATGGAGTGACTAAATGGTTGTCCACAAGAGTCTTGTAAACCGCCTCAAGAGGTTCTCCTAAAGGATTGAATTCACGCTTGGGCCTAGGAGCCCAAGGTTTAGGTCCAGAAAATCATGAAGTACTTGGTTTGGAATCTGTCGCAGCCTGTTCAATGGCTTTGGCCGCTTGCATCATGGTAGTGAGATTAAAAGCAGCCTTGGAAGGCTTAGGAGTCACATTGTCTACAACACCACCATTCACAACATTTTGGTTCTTGTTGGGAAATTTGGGTTTATCTTTGCTTGAGGAAGAAGACCCTTGTTTGTTTTCCTTGTGCAAGGTCAATTCTCCTTTCTTGAACATAAATGTCTCAATTCTTACAGCTTGTTTGATCATATCATCAAAGGTTAGAGGACCTTGTAGCTATACTTGATACCCAAAGTTGGGGAGAAGATTATCGAGAAAGATGTCTGACTTTTCAGATTTGGGTATCTTGCGAGAATATCGTGTATAAAGTTGTCTCCATCTTTGGAGAAATACCAAGAAGGATTCCCCATGATTTTGTTTCAAATTGCAAATATCTTGAATATGAACTGAATGTTGAATGTTGTGAGAATAGTGTTGTAGAAATAAATTGGCAATTTCGTCAAAAGTTTTGATGCCAGTTGGTAGTCTAGAGAACCATTCTATAGCCGACCCTCCCAAACTACATGGGAAAAGACACACGAGATAGGTTGTGTCATGTATGAATTCCATGGAGAGAGCACCAAATTCTATCAAATGGTCTTGAGGGTCAAATGTACCCAAGTATTTATTGTATTTAGGAAGTTCAAATTCTTTGGGAAAAGGAGGCATGTAAAGATCTTTGTCAAATGGGAAAGGATAGATGCTTTCCAGTGTGAATTGTGTAATAGGTTTGTCTTTCTCTTTCAAGAGTTAAGAGAGTTGCTCTTGCATAGTTTTCATGTCTTTGCGCAAGCGGGAATTTTTAGTTTCTTCCTCTTTCTCAACAAGTGTTTCTAAAACATAATTGGAAGGTAACTTAGCCCCTTGATTGGCTAGTTCAAGAATGTATTTTTCTTTCTCCTCAGCTAGGAGAACTCCCATCATTCTACAGAAATCTTTGTTAGCACGAGCTTGTGCAATCTCTTCTTGAGTTATTTCTACCTCTAAGTTGTTAGGGGGGTCTTGAGAATGGGACTTACCCCAAGTTTTAAAGAGATCAGTTCTGCTAACCTCACCACCTGATTGGTTAGGATCTGCCATCTTGCTAAAATACAAGGATTCAATGTGTAAAGATTTGGTATGAAAAGATTGAGTGTTCTCTGAATTTGGGTCTTCTTAGAACAAAGGATTTTGAACCCGACTAAGATCCATAGGAAATGACCATTTAGTGTAAGGTCGATGTACCAGAGAAGGAGATCGAGATGATTCCTCACTAGATGTAGTCGGTAATGGTGTGGAAAGCACAGATTTATCTTTATTGATTGAAGGAAATGTTTTGCCACTTCGAGTTGTGACAGTCATAGACAAAGTTTTGAACAAGAGATGTGAACTAGGACCAAACTTGAAACTGTCTCAAAGATTGCATAAAACATGCCAAAAGGTGAAGTATCCTTAGTGCAAATCATCAAAGATGAGGCTAGAATAGCTAGGAGATGACTATTGCGACACAAGGCATGACAACATAGATAAAAAGAGATCGAAAAGACATGAGACAAGACCAGTTTAAGCAAGAATCACATAGTTCTCAACTCAAGAAACCAAGTTTCAGACTATGTGAAGATGAATGGCAGAAAAATAGACCCATATCAGAGACCATATTTGACAGAAGAAAACTTGACTAACAGATTTTAGCTCGTTGTTTTGGAAAAAAGACTCTAGTTTCACACGAAGATATGCTCTTTCGCATGAAGATTCTCACCGACCCGCATGAAGATTCTCACCGACCCGCATGAAACTTTGTAGTATTCATGCAAAGAATGACACCAGTTGACAGATGAAAAAGATGATAGAATAATAGCACTGTTTCCAAATGTCACGCGACAATATACTACGTATCGCGCGAAGATTCTCACCGAATGATGCAAAGATTGGGAAATTTCATGCGAAACTATGCAAATGTTGAAAAAAGGACATTTACAAAATCAGACTGTTGAGACCAGTTTGCATTTCCCAAGATAAAATTATGCTATTTTATGATAGATAGTTCAAGTTACAGATTATTTTGGACATGTTCAAGATTGACAGTTTGTGTGTTTTGACGATAGTTTTAATTGTTCAAATGATACACCCACGTAAAACACATTAAACAGAATATTTGTAGTACCAGAACAAGAACATTAAAATCCTAGGATAGCCAGGACAATATCTGTTGAATCCCCACTTGAACCAAGTTTAGCTATGCTTACTCTTAGTGGATAACTTAGAAGCTTGGAAGCACGGGCTCCTCCTTACATATGCACTCACTTCTCAGGCATACAAAGCTTCGAACCTCAAAGGAATTGCTTCCCAAAGGGCTGTTATCTCTACTAAAAGTTGTAAAAATGTGAGGCATCTTAGTCGGTCTCTGACCTTCCGCGCCAACAGAAAGAGGGTTTTTAGAAGCTAGAACAACAATTTGTAGTAAGGACATCCGTTCAGGTGGTTGTGATCAAGTCATTTTCTCAATAAAGGGGGCTCTCCCAATCCGTTCAAAGCAAGGCTTTCACCTTAATGATGTTGGGACTTTAATGCACTACTAGGGTACTAGAGGAGATTTTGGTTGCCACAATGAATTCACACCTATCTATTGTGACATTAATCACAATAGCATTTTTTGTATACCGATTTGGAAGGTCTTAGCTTTAGCCTGTTACCGGTTGGGCATCCACTCTCACTGGCTCTGCTAAAGCTCTCGGGAGGTAGCCACTCTAGAAGAATCACATGAATTTCTCTTACACCCAAGATCCATAAAGGTGAGGGGAGAGGATACGTTCATGTAGTTCTTAGGATTACAATCTAAAAAACACTTCAATCACGCAAGATAATGATTCATTTTAAGCACCAATTGAAGTGTGTTTTAACTACTAAAAACAAACATGAGGGTTTGTGAAAACACACAAGGTCTTCGACAAACGTCCTACAATAAACCCATTAGTAGTTTGTAATGCCTTTTTTTTTTCAATGTCCTACAATAAATTCATTAGAAGTTTTATGATGGCTTTTTCTTTATCTCAGCATCCTGCAAACCACTGTTAGGTTGTACGCAAAAGATAATCACATGAAAATCAAAGCCAAATATTAGTCCACATTATCAAAATATACAAATCAGAAAATAGATCACATATTCAGATAGTAGATAGAAAATCATGCACTTTCAAAAAAAATTGCACTAAAAAATGTTACCGTATGAGCCCGTACGAGGCTTCAGAAGCTACAAAATAGAGGATTAGACAGGTATACTGATGAAAACCTACAATTTATGATACATATGTGATCAAAATATAGAAACTAAAAAAAACCCAAAATTTTTCAGACAATCCTACCCAAAATAAAAAAAAATTGCACTCAATTTGGACCTAAAATGAGCAAGATATGATCGTTTAAAGTTAGACTGCAAATTCAAAAAGCTCAATGGTAAAGGCTAAAAAAATTTCAAACCATGCTGATGTCATCAACCTGTGAGTTTAAATTTGACAGTTTCTTGGCTGTCACAGAAGGTCATGGGGAATGATGGTTTGATGGCCGTCAAATTTAACATAGTGAAAAATTTTTGATTTTTTTTAAAAAAAAATTTTAGATTTTTTTTTAAAGTCTTCCTCGAGTTGTGTTCAAAAAATCTGGAATCTACCTCGATTTCCATGCAACGGGTTGTACGACTTCTTTGGGAAAAATATTTTTGCCATAGATTCAACTTTTGACAAGTATAGGCATGTTTACAGTCATTTTCAACGAAATGATGCTCCAGACGCAATGGTGCAGTTAGATTTGGCTCAAAATAAGAGCTTAAAAAACACTAAGAGAATAATAGACAGAAGATAGAAGAAATTTTGGAACTTGCTCCACGCTAAAACAAAGATGAAATACGTTGTTTTACCTGCAAAATTAGAGTACAAACATGATCCAAGATTTTTAAAACTAATTCAAATGTGATGACAGAAATAGATGTTCTACCCCACGGTGGGTGCCAGAAATGCATGTGATAAATTTGGCCTTGTTAATCAACCATACACTTCAACATAGTCCTTCTTCATTAGATACACACAAGACTGAATATGAGATTATTCATTATGTCTACTTGCATGATTCGACCTGTTGCCTTCTATCCAGACGGGGTTTTCAAAATTGCTCTCAGAACGAGAGTCTCACAACCATAGACTAATCTAGGAGCGAAGGACTTTTCTTCATGAATGCAATGCAATGCACAGTTATTCTAGGAATTGAAAGATGTAAGATAATCTAAGACATGATTTCAATGCAATTATTCTAGAAATTGAAGCTATCTTATTGCAAAAATGAGATTATTCTATATGAGATTATCAAGAAATGTGACAGTAATTCAGTATTCTAACAATGCATGAAAGTAAGTCAGCTTTGAATGAAGAATGAGAGTTCTTTTATAGACTCAGAGATGATCAGAATAGAAACTTTCCTCTTTGAAATAAAATAGATAGAAAAGCTAGTTTAAATTAGAAAGCTTTATTTGAAAAAAAACAATAAATTGTTTTCCCTTTGCTTTAATTGTTTTCTTTCTTTGATTTAATTCTGTTTTATTTAAATTTAATTATTTTCTTTCTCTTTAAAGCACAATTAATTCAAAGATTCTATTTCTGAACAGAAGAAAGATTTTTGAGAGAATATCCAATTAATTAAATAAATATGACCTCATAAATAGGTTTTTCTCAATTATCTGAATAATTAAATTTAATTATTGAAATGAGGATAATTATTTAATAATTAAATATTGTTTAATTCCTTTTCATGTGTCTTAGCTAAAGAGGGTGAATTTAATTTAATTAAAGTGCTAGGACTTTATAATTAAATTAATTCAATCATAGGGTTTATTTAGCCAATAGATATTTAGGAATTAAATATGATGTATGATTAATGCAAATTTAGGATTTTCTACATTTGACACTTAGGTCGAGTAGAGTCAGTTAAAAACTCAGAATTGCCTAGTACAATAGGACTTTGATAATCTAGAAGAGTGACAAATGCAACAAAATTGGTTAGGGTTGCAAGATGTCAATTGGCATCTTGCAACCCTAACCAATTTTGTTGCATTTGTCATTCTTCTAAATCATCAAATTCCAATTGTACTAGGCAATTTTGAGTTTTGACTGACTCTACTCGACCTGAGTGTCAAATGTAGAAAATCCTAAATCTGCATTAATCATAACATTATATTCAATTCCTAAATATCAATTGTCTAAACAAATCCTATGATTGAATTAATTTAATTATAAAGTCCTAGCACTTTAATTAAATTAAATTCACCCTCTTTAGCTAAGACACATAAAAAAGAATTAAATAATATTTAATTATTAAATAAATATCCCCATTTCAATAATTGAATTTAATTATTCAAATAATTGAGAAAAAACAATTATGAGGTCATATTTATTTAATTAATTGAATATTCTCTCAAAAATCTTATCTCTTTCTGAAATAGAATCTTTGATTTAATTATGCTTTAAAGAGAAAGAAAACAATTAAAATCAAATAAAACAGATAGAAAAGCCAGTTTAAATTAGAAAGCTTTATTTAAAAGAAAACAATAAATTGTTTTCTCTCTGCTTTAACTGTTTTCTTTCTCTGATTTAATTCTGTTTTATTTGAATTAATTATTTTCTTTATCTTTAAAGCACAATTAATTCTAAGATTCTATTTCTGAACATAGATACGATTTTTGAGAGGATATTCAATTAATTAAATAAATATGACCTCATAATTGTTTTTCTCAATTATCTGAATAATTAAATTCAATTATTGAAATGAGGATATTTATTTAATAATTAAATATTATTTAATTCATTTTTCATGTGTCTTAGCTAAAGAGGGTGAATTTAATTTAAAGTGCTAGGACTTTATTAATCAAATTAATTCAATCATAGG
Source organism: Thuja plicata (assembly GCA_018584345.1). Classification (NCBI taxonomy): domain Eukaryota; kingdom Viridiplantae; phylum Streptophyta; class Pinopsida; order Cupressales; family Cupressaceae; genus Thuja; species Thuja plicata. The sequence continues at coordinate 324,369 of MU227137.1, forward strand.
GTTTATTTAGCCAATAGATATTCATGAATTAAATATGATGTATGATTAATGTAGATTTAGGATTTTCTGCATTTGACACTCAGGTCGAGTAGAGTCAGTTAAAACTCAAAATTACCTAGTACAATAGGACTTTAATGATCTAGAAGAGTGACAAATGCAACAAAATTGGTTAGGGTTGCAAGATGCCAATTTTGGGGTGTTACACCACAACATTGGTAGTATCGATGGGAGTAATCCCGTTCTCTCCTGGTATTGGTGGGACTGGGGGATAACCCCAAGGCACCTATGGGGTGCAAGATGACCCCCTCCCCCCCACGTGGTTGCATTTTGTTTTGAACAAACAATTTTTTTAAATTAAAATTCTACTAAATATTTTCATAAACACTTAATATGTTATTTAATAAATTTTTAATTTATCAAATGTTTGATATTTTTTAATGTTGTTGCTAATTATTATTGTACAACCCCCTATATTATTATATTCCATTTTTTGTGGATGAATATTGGGTCCAACTTAGGATAAAAAAATTAAAAATTAAAATGTACTTTGACGACATATTGGAGAAAAAATGATTTTTGAGGGGCATTGGAATTTTGGAATTTTATTATTGCATATAGATCCTAATGGACTATTTGTTTTTCTATGGAGCATAACTTGAGTCTATGGTGTTATATTTTCAATGTCTTATAGTTGTTGGAGAGGTGACTTGGAGAAATACACTTTGGTGTGATTTTTTTTTAGATTTTTTTGTTTGGGCAGTGAAATGTTAGCTAGAAGTGATGCAGGGGCATCTGAGGTTCTTGGAAAACCTGTGGCTATCAGATTTTTGGTTTCTTTGGGAGACTTGGTCACTGAAGAACTCGAAAAAATCTAGTACTTGACAAAACCTATGCTCGACGATGCCTAAGGATCTCATTCGGTGTAGGGCTTGAAATATACTGGTGCTCGACATATGTTGGTTGCTCAACAATTATTTTTTGGTTTGCTGATGCTTGGCAATGCTTGGCTGGTGGTTGCTAGCACTCGATAGTTTGGGTTGCCGATTGGTGTTCTTGCAGATTTGGGAGGCCAACTTGATGCATTTAATATGTGTAGCATGCGATCTTGATGTGGATTGATCGTAGGGATGTGTTTGGACCTATTTGGGTCTTGGATCCTTTTCCTATGTGAATTTAATAAGTGTTGTAAGTTGACTTAAGGCATTTTTTATTTAGTTTACTTCTAGATGTTTCTCTTTGCAATAGGATTATTTGTGGCCATGATAGTATATAAGGAGGTCTAGAGTAAAGTTGTAGGCCTGAAGTTGTGAATTTGTTAGCAGAGCTAGTGGCTGAGGCCTAGGAACAAGGAGATTGCTTGGGGCCCATGTGCACAGGTTTAGACCTTGCTGGATGTTTCTACCAAATTGCTATGGCCCGTTGTTACAAATATGGCTAGCTAGGGTTAGGGTTGAATTGGATCTTGAGGGATCTTGCAGAACTGTTATTTTGTTTTTAATTGGTCATAACTGGGAAGGCCTTATAACTCGATACATTCCATGTAATCAGTTGTTTATGAATAATATTTTAGCTTGTTATTAGATCTTGGTTTCCTTTTGTGATTCCATTGTGTGATTGTTTAGCTAGGGGCTTGGAAATATCCTTTGGGAATTCTCTCTGCCTTGTAGTGTATCAGGTGGTATCAGAGCTTAAAGTTCCTAAGTGTGTGGATAGATCATTGAGGGTGGGACACTTTGCACTAGGACCTTGGGTTGGGTGAAGTCTATCCAAGAAAAGTTTGAACTTGTGGTGGATTTTTCTTTCTAGAGTCCTATATATCTTTGTTGTGTGGCAGAAGATTGTGGTTGTGACTTATAATTGCAAAGGACTTGCAGATGGATCTTGATATGGATAAATGGTTGCAAAGATGGAGGAAGGTTGATCTTATTGAGTCAAGGTTGGATCTGGTTGGAGATTTGTTGTAGAGAGTTTACGAATATCTTGAAGGATTCCTTCAAGAATATTGGACCTGAGGGTGATTGAAGATCTCCTTGATGTAGTTGAGAAGGAGATTTATAAGATGTTTTCTCGGTTGGAAGCTAGTTTGTCTGATTAAGTTAAGGAAGGAATAGTTGAGTTTCATAGAGGTTTCTGGAGCTAGAGTCTACTGATCCAGAAGCGAGTTGTCTAGCCGATTAGAAGAATTTTTTGAGAGAGAAGGGGGCATGACAAGGTCAAGGTGGAGGTTTGTTTTGTTTATCATTATATAGAGTCTGATACAAAACCTGTAGAGAAACTTGTGGTCATTGCTGAGGAGATTCATTACCTTGTTTATGCTTGGATGGATACTTGTTTTCATAATCAGTTGGTTGTGTCTGACATCAAAATTATAGAGCACCTATTCATGGATAATCAAGATGTTGTGGGTGATGATTTACATGTTGAAAAGCATATTGTTGTGAGCAATGAGATCACTGGTGTTGTGAGTTTGTCTTGTGTTGATATTAATTTGGCTTTGGATCTACATTCTATTACTGCAAATGTAGAGTTGGATACTCTTATTTCTGAGATAGGCTATGGTGATAAGTTGCATGTTGATTGGTTAGTGGTGATACAGACGCTTCTTGTGTTTGGATGGCTGAAGCAAATGTGGATGCTTTTTAGATTGGTTATCTTATCCTTGATGGAGTGGAAGCCTTTGGTGCAAAGAATTGTTCGGAGGATGAAGGAGCAAGTTGATGTTTCTGTTGCAGAGGTGGTTGGTTTTCATATTTAGATGGATGGATCTAATATAGAGATTGTAGAGCATCTTATTGTTGAATGAGATTGATGGTGAAGAGGAAGAGTTACCTTTGTCTAAGGGCATTGATGTTGATTTCTTTGCTAATTGGTATGAGGTTTTGGATGAGACTGGTGAAGATGGTGGACATATTGATATGCTTCTTGTTGATAAGATTGAGTGCTTTGATGATTTTACTATTTCTAATGGTGATGTTGGAGAGTTGTAGACTGACTTGGTTTGATTGAATGTGATGGTGTGGAAATTGTTGTCCTTAATCTTGAGGATGTGGAGACCGATGGTTAAGATCAGGTGGTGGATTCTTGATTTGCTTATGTAGTCTAAGTGTGGGACATACTTCTTTTTTTTACCTCAGGTGTCTAATGCAAGGGCATCTGAGGTTCTTGGAAAATCTCTGACTGTCAAATTTTTTAGTTTCTTTGGGAGGATCCGTCACTAAAGAAATTGACAAACTTTGGTAATCGGCAGAACCTATGCTCGACAATGCCTGAGGATCTCAGTCACTTTAGGGCTCAAAACATAATAGTGCTCGACATGTGTTGGTTTCTCAAGAATGCTCGTTGGTTTGTTGATTCTTGATAGTGCTTGGATGGTGGTTGCTAGCATGTGATAGTTTGGCTTTCCGACTGGTGTTCTTGCAAATTTGGGAGGATGACTTGATGCATTTAATATGTGTAGTGTGTGATCATGGCATGGATCGATCATGGGGATTTGTGTGGACCTATTTGGGTCTTGGATCTTTATCTTATGTTCATTTAATAAGTGTTGTAAGCTGACTTAAGGGATTTTTTATTTAGTTTTCTTCTAGATGTTTCTATTTGGAACAGGATGACTTGTGGCCCTGCTAGTATATAAAGAGGTCTGGGGTAGAGTTGTAAAGGGGCATATAATATGTAGTAGATGAGAAGCGAGGTAGCCTAAAGTTGCAAATTTGTGATCAAAGCTAGTGGCTGAGGCTTAGGAACAAGGAGTTTGCTTGGGGCTTATGTGCACAAGTTTAGATCTTGCTGGATGTTTCTACCAAATTGTTGTGGTCCATTGTTACAGATCTAGCTAGCTAGGGTTAGGATTGAGTTGGAACTTGATGGATTTTGCAAAATAGTTATTTTCTTTTTAATTAGACATTGGATTTTGCAAAATAGTTATTTTCTTTTTAATTGGACGTAACCAAGAAGGCCTTACATCCCGACACATTGCATGTAATCAGTTGTTTATGGATAAGATTTCAGCTTGTTATCAGAGCTTGGTTTCATGTTGTGATTTCATTGTGTGATTGTTTAGTTGGGGGCTTGGAAATCTCCTTTGGGTATTCTCTCTACCTTGAAATGTGTCAAGAAGTCATAGTCACCTTGATGACTTTGAGAAGTCATAACTCGAACATACAAAGTTGGATTTTGGACTTTGAATAGTATATAGAAAACTATTGGAGATCTCTAAACTTTCGTTCAAGTTTTATGAAGGTTTGACATGCTTTATTTGATAATATTTTGATTTGAGGTGTTTATGGAATTTTTGGCTATGGTAGCTTTAAGCATTTATGACATGTTTCATATTGGAGATTTGGCATTTATGTCATTGTATACTTAGTATGCATCTCAGATGTCTATCATGTTGACATGGTTATTATTATTTGGTTTGTATATGTATGTTGCATTGTTGGTTCTACAAGTTTTGAAATTTTGTAGGTGGTCTATACTTATAGGCTTCATATATGGCTTGAATATAGGTTATCTATGCCTATAGATCTTTAATTGTTGATGTGTATTCAAATTAGTAGCATGGTTTTATCACTTGATTTTCTTATTTGTTTTCATCTAGAGGAGGAGGAGATGTTATTACTAGGCATAGTCATGGTGGAGGACTTGTGTTGTTGACTATGTGATGCTGACAGGTTGGACACATTAAGAGTTGATTTATTTTCATAGATGTGATCATGAAGCCATGGATTTTTATTATGTTTAGGATCTGGTATGACATGATTTTATTTGCAGGTGTTTTGATTGGATCTTTCTCTTTCTGCTTGACGATGATGACATTGCAATATTTAGAATGAGACAGCTCAAGCATGTTGATGACATTGTAGTCATCATTAGAATAAGTGTGATTGATTTGAGCACCTTTATTAGAAGTTTATCCTTTGTGATGGTCCAGGAAAGGATCTTTGAATGCCTTATGATCAACATTCTTATTGTGATTATCAACCGCAATTATTTCGTTATCAATGAGATCTTGGATCTCATGTTTGAGTCTCATGCAATTTTCTGTCGTGTGTCCTTTGTTTCTATGGAATTGAAATAAATCATTGTCTCTCCACCATTTAGGTTTGATTTCTAGATCATATGGTTTGGAGCTATCTGGCAATGTGAGTAGCTTGTTTGCCAGTAGAGTTTTAAGTGCAGATTCATAGGACTCACCTAAAGAGTCAAAGTCTCATTTACATTTAATCCATGGTTTGTCTTTTAACAAACCACTGGTCCCTTTAGAAGATGATGATTTAGTGGTATTTTCAGTAGTTTTTAGGGCCTTGGAACCACTTGTCAAATTGAAGATTTCTGGTTTTGATTAGGGAGTAGAGTAATCGACTACTCCATCATTTACCACATGCTTGTTTTTGTTCCAATATTTAGATTTGTCTTTGGAATTGGAACCAAACTTGTTTTCTTTGTAGAGGGTAATGTCACCCTTTTTAACAAGCACATCTTCTATTTTTATCGCATTTTCCACCATTTTCTCAAAAGAGGGTGGACATTGCATCTAAAGAGGGTAGTTTAGTTCTAGAATCAGAACACTAGCAAAAATATCCATCTTTTCAGATTTAGGCACGATGCGTAGATATCTACAAAACATCTTTCTCCATCATTGAAGAAAGGTCAGAAAGGGTTCTCTTATGTTTTTCTTCATGTTACATAAATCAATCATCGTCACAGGATGTTGGATATTGTAAGAGTACTATTGCAAGAACAGATTTATCAGTTCATCGAAAGTTTTTATACCAGTGGGTAACATTGAGAACCACTCCATAGCTTGGCCACTCAAACTCTGAGGAAAGAGACGCATAAGATATATCTCATAATGCATAAATTTTGTACAAAGAGCACAGAATTCTTGGATGTGATCTTGTGGATCAGAGTGACCATTGTACTTATCAAATTGTGGAATTTCAACCCTGTGCAGGAACAAAGGCAAGTACAAATCTCTGTCAAAAGGAAAAGGACAGATTGTTCTTAAAGAAAAACTTGTGTTGGGTGTTTATTTTTCCTTTTGGAGTTTTTGTAATTCCATTTGCATAGCTTGCATTTGTTTAGTTATGAGCATCATAGGAGTTTCTTCTTCCCTAGCAATGATATCCTCAGCTTTGAATTGAGGTGGAAGTTGAGCGCCTTGCTCTGCTAGATCTAGGAAATATTGTTCCTTATCTCGGTTTAGGATTGTTTTCATGAGTTTCAAAAACCTCTTATCCTGGAGACATTCATCAATCTCTTCCTCACCAAGGTCTGATGGACTCGAGGAATGTTGACTATTGTGAGGGTTGGTACCATTAGAGAGGTCTCTCCATCGAGACCTGCCTCTACCTTGTCTTTCTTCTGACATCTTGGGACTAGGTAACTTGTCCTCTGGGGATTGTGATCTAGGAGGAATTTGAGAATCTCCGTCAAAGAGAGGGTTCTCTCCAAACTAGGAGTTGTTTTTGAATGGGAATCCCTGATTGTCTTCTTCGTGAAACTCTCTAAAATGACTACTAGTTCGCACATGCATAAGATAAGTTGATTTGTTTGACTAACACTGTGGTGAAATCTAAAGTGTTGTCTAAGTCCAAGACCAAAGAGACAAAGAGATAAACATCCAACTAAGGATGGAGATAGCAAAGAATCTAATCTTGAGTCAAGGTTAACAAACCTGCTCTTATAACCCAGAATAAGGATAGTGCAGACAAAGATGATAAGTTTGAACAAAGGACTCAGTCAATTGGAAAAGCGTAACAACATCAGATATCAGGATAGTGATAGGTTGGACTAACAATAGATTGTAGTTGCAATGTGAACTAATAGAAGCGTTATGACAATGAAAATTTTAGAATAGACTGAATGTAGTAGCATAGACTGATGGGAGACAAAGTTTTGACAAGTTTTTGAAACCAATTCGACAGAATTTTGACAGAGTTTCGACAAGATCATCGAAGTTTCAAATGAGACAAGATAGACAAATATCCAAAGTGTACCATTTCCAGGATTGTTTGATTGTTGTAGTTGTTGTTTCAATGAACACTCATGCAAGACATATCATGCAAATTGTTTGTTCTAAAAATAAAATAATAGACACACCACAATCCTAGGATAGCCAGGGCAATATCTATTGAGTTCCCACTTGAACCAAAGTTCAGCCACGTCTACTCATAGCGGACAACTTAGAATCTTGGAGGCACAGACTTCTCCTTACATGTGCACTCACTTCTTAGGCACACCAAGCTTCGAATCCCAAGGGTAATCACTTCCCAAGGGACTGTTGTCTCTATTAAGAGCCGTGAAAGTGTGGGATGTTTTAGTCGGTCTCTGACCTTCCGCGCCAATAGATAGAGGGATTTTGGATACTAGAACAAAGTTTGTAGTAAGGACATCCGTTCAGCTGGTTGTGATCAAGTCATATTCCCAATGAAGGGGGCTCTCCCAATCCTTTCAAAGAAAGGCTTTCACCTTAACAATGTAGGGACTTTAACACACCACTAGGGTACTAAAGGAGATTTTGGTTGCCACAATAAATTCACACCTGTCTACTGTGAGATTAATCACAATGGAATTTTTTTGTATATCGGTTCGGAAGGGCTTGGCTTTAGCCTATTACCGGTTGGGCAATCCACTCTCACCAGCTCTATTAAAGCACTCGGAAGGTAGCCATGCTAAAAAATTTGTATGGATTTCTCTTTCACCCAAGATCTGTGAAGGCGAGGGGAGAGGATATGTCCATGCAATTCCTAGGATTTACAAAACTATAAGACACTTCAAGTAGAATGAGAAAATGACAATAATGTTTCTGGATTTCTGATCATCCCGCAAGGGCGAGAGCATATTTTCCTGACATCATTTTCATTCCTAAAATAACAAATAAATGTTCATTTTAATAAGTCCTGCATGTGGGTTCCTATTTTAAGAAATTGAAAACAAGATGCAAGCACACTATTTTGCATTCTATCGATCAAAGGCAACCTACAAAACCAATTCATGAGTAGTTTGAGTTTTAGTCTTCTTGAGTAACATTCTGCAAACCACTGTTAGGTTGTATGCAAAAGATAATCACGTGAATATCAAAGCCAAAGATTAGTCCATATTATCAAAATCCAAAAATCAGAAAATAGATCATATATTTAGAAAGTACACAAAAAATCATGTGGTTTCAAAAAAAATCTCACTGAAAAAGGTGATTGTATGAGCCCGTACGAGGCTTCGAAAGCTACAAAAATGAGGATTAGACAGATACAATCACCAAAAATAGTGATTTATGATAAATCTTGAGAGAAAAAACATAAAATAACTCCACCACTATGATCCTCAGAGAATTCTACCTAAAATAAAAAAAAATTTCTCAAGAAAAGGAGTTGAAATGAGCAAGTTATGCGTATTCAAAGTCGGACTACAAATTAGAAAACTCTAATGGTGAAGGCCAAAATTTTTAAAGCTCTGCTGATGTCATAATTTCCCAAAGTAAAATTTGATGGTCTTCAGACCATCACAGAAAGTCAAAAAAACTGCTTGAGACGTCTAAATGCCCGTTAATTTTATCACCATCCAAAAGGCAGAAGTGGTGGTTGAGCAGCCCGTTTGGAGGGCTGAGCGACCCGTTTGGAGGGCTAGGATACCTACAGGGAGGAGAAACAGCGGTAGAGGGGGAGGAGAATCAGTGGTGGAGAGGGAGGTTTTGAAGTTGCGCACAGGATGGGCTGCTCGAGCAGAGGGTTTTGAAGTTGCATGCAGGATGGGCGGCGCAAGAGGAGGGGAGTGTGGGTGGAGGAAGCAGTGGTGAGTGGTGGGTAGGGAAGTAGGCAGAGTGGCAGGTGGCATGGTAGAGGGAGGAAAGAAGTGGCAGTTTGGGGATTGAGATACGGGGAAGCAAGGTGGAGTGGAGTGGAGGGAGTGGGAGGAGAAGTGTGGTGGAATGGGGAGGGTTTTGGAGTGGCGGGTGAGTAGCGTAGTGGGATTTAATCCCACATTGCCTACGCAGGAAACACAAAAAGGTTTTTAATAGAACAACCGACAATGCCAATGCAAAGAGAAGTAGCTCCTTGGGGATTTCGCTTGGTGTTTGAAAATGATGGGTGGGGCTCTAACGAAATGCACAGATAGTGTTAAAGAAGTTGAAGATAATAGCTTAGTTTCAGTTCGAACCACAATTTGTACAAAATAAAATTTACCTCGATAAGCATGCAACATGTAAAAAAAGTTTCCCTCGATAAGTGTGCAGAAGGTCGTACAACAGCTGTTTGTAAAATTTTTTTTCCACAGAATCAATTTTCACCTAAGGTAGGTGTGTTTAGAGTAATTTTTAATCAAAACGACATTTCGAACACACTCGTGGACTCAGATTTAGCTCAAAATGGACGTATAATAGATTTGACAGCAAAACTTGAAGTGAGGCCATAAATTGATTTTGTGCCCCACGGTGGGTGCCAGAAATGTGCTAGCTAAATGTGTGCCTCTGATTTAGCCATACACTTCAACATGGTCATTATACTTCAGCTGCATACAGAAATGAATATCGATTCATTCACCCTGGATGTCTGAAAGAGTCAACCTGTTGCCTTCTAGAAGGCAGGAGTATGAGCTTGCTCTTAGGTCATTGCAAGCTCAATAACTACACACTAACCTAAAAGAAGGATTTAAAACTATATGATGAAAGTAAAATGTTGATTAATCTAAATGATTATGTAATTTGTTGTTCATCCAAGCTACTTAAGATTCAGTTTTAGAAGCACTAAATGAAATGTGAGATATTCATTTTAACAACACCAAATCAAAGTGTGCTCTAAATTAGATTGATTTTCTTGAATTGAAAGTAATAAACAACAATACTAAACAAATGAATGCTAAAATGCTAAAAGATAAGATGAAAATGCAGTATAATAACATTAAGCAAAAATTAGGATCCTTTGTGGGGGAAAAGAGTTTCTCTTTTATAGAAATCTCTCTCAAATTGACGGTCGAGATCGAACAAAAAGAGTGGCTCATATTCGATTGAAGAAGCACAATCCATGTGTAAGTGATTTGATTGGTCGAGAGAGTCAGTTGACTGAACTAACTGATCAGTTATTTTGGAAACTTACAAAATTAGTTTACAGTTAACTGAAATGTTTCCAAAATGATAAACAGTGGAGAATTAGTTAACTGAGTGGAACTAGATTGTTTCCATTTTGATAAATCAGTTAACTGGATTTGATGATGTCATGTGTATTTTTAATAAATTAATTGATTTTGGATACACATTTATGATTTTATAGTTAATTTAATTCCTTTTTTGATTTAATTGACAATTTTGTAATTTTTATTTAATTAATATGTCATAATATCAATTAAATAATTAACATAATGTTTATTTGTCAATGTAATGTAATTTTAGGAATTAATTAATTAATCAAGTATGATGATTGATTAATACCTAGGGTTTAGGTCAGATCAATTTGAATTCGATGAATTGCATTTTTGATTTAGGACTTAGGTTTAATCAAGATTAGGGTTTCTTGATTAATTGTTGAGATTGGGGGTCTAGGGTTTAGGTGACCATTTTTAGGTGATTACATTTTCCCCTCTTTGAATTGATGTGCGATCAACGCATTGATTCAAAGAATTGTTAGCGAGAAGACCTAGAATAGTTTGATTTGAAGTGATGAAACCATTATTTTGAAGAATAACAAGACCAACTTCGAGCTTGATTGGACGAAGATCCATCAAAAGATATAAAACAAAATGCTCAATTTTGATTTGAAGCGATGAAACTGAACATCTGTCAAGAACTCTTAAACTTTTTTGATTGGTTTGAGTGGATAACCAGTTTGATTTGAAGAAATGAAACTAATTACCATTAAGAGATTTGATTAGGAAGAAAATTGACTTGATTTGAAGCGATGAAGCCAATTTGATCAATGTATCTGGTTTCAATAATGAATAGCTCGTATAAGACAGATCTTGTCTGGTTTTGAGTGTATTCGCCACTGTATAAGACCATTGATTAGGTTGCCTTTGATTTAAGATGATCTCAACTTGATTTGATGCGATGAAGCTGAGATGCCCCAAGTGATGGGGTTTTTGATTGATGATGTGATTACTGGATTGTTGATGTCTTGATCCTGCCCCCTCGGGAGTGAAATCAAAATATGGCTAGGTGCCCTAGTGATGAGAAGCAATTTGATGGATTAGACAATTCAGGAAGAAACTGATTTGATTAGAAAGAGGTCCCATGTGGTGAGGACAATCTTTATTTGATGAGAGGTATAGTTGACCAAGATTGACCAAAAGTAAGATACATGGAGTGATTAGAATAAAAGCATGAGAGATTTCTATTGGTTGTGCAAGTGGTCAAATTTAGATTTCAATTTTGATCCTGAAAATAGAATCAGGACAATGGATTTAGCAAGGGGTGTCATGACCACTTGATGATGAGAAGATTAATCGATTACAATCTCAGATCCTTCACATTGGATAAAGATAAAGTTATTATGCTGATTTCATCACTATGCAGATGCAGATGTAGATGCAAGACTAACATGAATGCAACAAATGCAACCTAAGGTGTAGTCACTGAGCTTTAGCAGTTGAAAATTTTCATCATTGAGCATTTTTGGAACATCGGAGTTGATACAATCCTTACTGGTGCCACTATGACCATAAGAATATGAATATGACTTTCATCAGATAAAATATGGGAAACCAACGTAAGCATCGAAGCACAAAAGCTGAGATGACCTGAATGTTGTTTCCAGTTTTGATAGTGCAAGAGCACACCAATAATGAGGCATTCAAAGCCAAGATAACCATGAGTGCACACTTGTGTAAACAAACAGATAAATAACAGACAAGAGATAGTACCGACCTCACCTTGGCATACAAATAAACAAGATCGAGGGATGTGAGGCTTTTCTGCCTTAATGCAGGAGCTCTTATCACATACACCCAATTTATTTGACGTTGTTAGATCATTGGGACCACACCAACAAGCAGTAAACAAATAAAATATTAGCGAAATCAATGAAAATAGACAACATAGGAATATAAGTTCAACATATTTCAACCAGTTTCAAAGTTTTTGGATGTGTATGTGTATGGGGTGTTGAGAAACACTGTTGTGCTTGTGAGTGATTTGTGTTTGATTGCTATCGATCTGTTGTTTACGTTTGTGATATCCAATGTGTATTAAGAAACACAGATGTGTCCAAAGAGAGTGTTAAGAAATAGTATTGATTATGGTGTTGAGAAACACCTGCTTGCATCAGTAGCGAGTTGCCCTTTAGAAATGACAATATTACTGAATCTGGTGTAATCTAAAGATGTGATCAAATTGGGGACCCATGCCCCTAGTAGCAAACGATGATAACTAACTTGATTCATACTATGAGGAAAATCCTGATTTGATTGCCCCCAGGTTATGACTCTAGATCAGTTTCAAGTCAGGAGGGTTCTCAGAAGAACTAGTGTCACGAAAGTGACTGAAAGATATGTACAAATTGAAGCAAAGGATTGATGCCAAGATTGAGCATTGATAGATGGAGCACTGAGTACAAGAGGTGCCTATTTACCAGGTTTACACCTACTTGGCAGAGATTCTATTTTTGCTACCATGGTGCATGTTTACTAGGTTCTCACCAAGGCACTTTTTCTTCTTTTTCTTCTTTTTTGTATTTTCCATTTTTTTTTTTTTTGATTGATACATCAAGGCACATAGTGCTAGGTTTTCACCAAGATGATCATTTTTTCAGGACTTTTTCCAATTTTTAGATTTTTTCAAGACATTACTATGTACATGGTGCTGATCACCGAGAATGTCTTAGGTGTAGAACTTCTTCAAATGGAGAGTGTTGATGGGTTCTTGAAGCAGATCTCCTTCAGGTGTGGAGAGTCGATAGGCTCTAGAGTTGAATGCTACAGTAATGATATAAGGACCCAGCTAGTTGGGTTCAAACTTCCCCTTTTTCTCTCTATGTGATTGATTACGGGGATTTTCTCTCAACACAAGGTCGCCCACCTAAAGTTCTCTAGGTCTAACTTTCTTGTTGTATCCTCTTGACATTCTTTTCTGATAAACTCTGAGGTGATCAAAGGCCACTTTCTGATGTTTGTCCAGTAGCTCTAGTTCTTGGAGTCTCAAAACTTGGTACTCTTCATCTGGTACAAGTTTGCACAAAGAAACCCTAAGAGATGGGATTTCTACCTCTATGGGTAAGACTGCTTCTGCCCCATATACCAGTGAAAATGGGGTTGCCCCTATAGGCGTTATGATGCTCATTCTGTAAGCCCATAATGTAGGATTGATCTGCAGGTGCCAATCCCTTCCAAACTTGTTAACTATATGATGTAATATTTTCAACAAATTTTTATTTGAGGCCTCAGCCTGCCCATTACCTTGTGGGTAATAGATTGAAGAACAGTGTTGTGTGATTTTGAATTTTTCACACAACTCATCCATAATGTTGTTCTTAAATTGACCTCCATTATCAGTGATGATAGAGGAAGATATTCCATAGCGACAAATGATGTAGTTCAGAATGAACATTGAGACCTACTGTCCTATCACTTTAATAAGTGGGACTGCCTCAACCCACTTGGTAAAATACTCAGTAGCTGTAATAATGAACTTGTGTCCATTAGAAGATGAGGGGTAAATCTACCCAATGAGATCAAATGCCCATTGTTGAAAGGGCCAGTGTGCTACAAAAGGAATGAGCTCCCTTGCTAGAGCGTGTATAAGATTTCTATGCAACTAACATTTCTTACAAGTCTTTGCAAACCTGATAGCTTCTTTCTCCATGTCTGGCCAATAATACCCTGCTCTAAGAAGTTTTCAGGCCAAAGTCAGACTGTTAGAATGAGAACCACAAATTCCTTCATGGACTTCAGACAACATGTGTTTAGAATCTTCTTTTTCTAAACACCTAAGCAAAGTACCATCTAATCCTCGCCTATACAAATCATTGGCCACAAGAACATACCGTGAGGCATTGCAGATGAGGTGTCATTTTTCATTTTTGGTTAGGCCATCAGGAATGATCTGATGGCACAGGTAAGAGTAAACATGGTGATAACGGGAGGATTCCTATTCAATGATTAACCAGACCATTTGGGAGTCAGGGGAATTGTAGGAAGGGAAATGGATTTCTTCCACTAGGAACTCATCACAGAAATCATCCTCTTGTTGTTGCGAGGAAGCTAGTGTAGCCATAGTATCAGCTGCTCTGTTCTGTACCCTTGGGACTTGTTGAAATGTGATGTGAGTGAAATATTTCTTAAAGTCATCAACCATTTGTTTATAGGGCATGATTTTTTCATCCTTAGTTTGGTATACATCATTTATTTGGTTGATTGCAAGTTGAGAGTCACCATGGACATGTAACTCGGAAACATTCCATTCAAGAGCCAATTTGATTCCATTTACTAGTGCTTCATATTCTGCTATGTTTTTTGTACAAGGAAACATGAGCTTGTATGCCTTTGGAATGGAATAGTTTTGAGGAGTCAAAAACAAAATCCCTGCACTTGAACCTTGTTGCGTGAATGATCCATCAAAGAAAATTTTCCAGGATCTATGAGTGATGTGCAAAATAGATCCATCTGGGAACTCAGCATTGATTGGTTCATTTTCATGTAGTGGAGCATCAGCCAATTGATCTGTGATTGCTTTCCCTTTGATTTCCTTACGCTCAATATATTCTATGTAAAATTCACTAAGAAGCATAACCCATTTAGCCAATCTTCCAGTGAGGGTTGCTTTACTTAAGAGATACTTCAAAGGGTCAATTTTAGCCACCAGTTTGACTGAGTGAGCCAACATGTAGTGATTCAATTTCTGAGATGCAAAGACTACTACCAGGCATGCTTTCTCAATCATAGAGTAGTTCATCTCATAGGACACCAATGTTCTACTGATATAGTATATAGCACATTCTTTCTTGTCTTCATCTTCTTACACTAGTAGTGCCCCCAGCGACGTTGAGGTAGCTGAAATGTACAAAATCAATGGTTTGCCTTGTTGAGGTGGCATGAGTATTGGTGGGTTCACCAGGTACATTTTGATTTGAGTGAAACTCTTGTCACATTCTTCACTCCATTGATAAATAATTCCCTTACACAGAGTCTTAGTAAATGGTTGTGCTCTATTAGCCAACTGTGAGATGAACCTTCTGATAGACTAGATTCTCCCTTGGAGTGTTCTCATTTGGCTTATGTTCTTGGGAGGTGACATTTCCAATATCACGCGTACCTTTTCAGGATCAACTTCTATGCCTTTAGCTAAGATAATGTAACCCAATAGCTTGCCAGAGGTAACACCAAATGCACATTTCTTAGGATTCAACCGTAATTTAAAATTTTCCATTCTATCCATGATTGGGCCTAAATCTTGTAGGTGCAGGGATCATTTCACTGATTTAGCCAGGGTATCATCCACATAGTCTTCCATAGTTTTGTGCATCATATCATGGAAGATAGTTGTTACTACCCTCTAATAGGTAGCTCCAGCATTTTTTAAACCAAATGGCATGACATTCTAGCAGAACGTTCCCCAGGAACATGTGAAGGTAGTCTTTTCTTGATCCTCTAGAGCAATCTTGATTTGGTTGTACCCTGAGAAACCATCCATGAGAGAATACATTTCATACCTAGCATTCATGTCCATAATCATGTCAATGTTAGGCAAAGGAAAGTCATCCTTTGGACATGCCTTGTTGAGATCCCTAAAATCAGTGCAAACTCTGATAGATTTGTTTGGCTGTGATACTGGTATGATGTTAGATATCCATTTTGCATAGTCAATAGCTCGAATGAATCCAGCTTTGAGTAACTTTTCCAGTTCAACCTTGATAAGTAATGCAACATGAGGGTGCATTTTCTGAGTTTTTGTTTTACTAGTTTTACTCCAGGAGCTATTGAGAGATGATGCATGATAAGGTCTGGATCTAAACTAGGAATATCTGAGTATGTCCATGCAAATTTTATCTTATTTTCTTTAAAGAATTTGGTGAATTCATTGAGCTCTTCTGCAAACAAAGATTTAGCTACGTGAATGATGTGTGGATGTTCCTCTGTACCAATATTCACTAGTTGAGTTGGCTCTATAAGCACCGATGATCATTCCTATAAATGACTAGGCAAGACATCAAGCATCTCATCCTTAGGTGCCTCAGAGAGGTTTTCACCTTTGGATGCATCTTTTCTTTTTACTATTTTGGGTTCTGAAACTGCCACAATGTGGTTTTCGCCTTCGGACCCTTTTTCTTTTTCTCATTTTTATCTTATAACTGAGATACTTGATGTCTACTTTAGTCATACTCACACTAGGTTCACTGGTGGAAGAAGTGATAGGTTCAGTGGTGTTAAGATAGTAGGCTAAAGCATAGTCATTGGGAAATGTAAGCATTTCAGCAAGTTGTCCTTGTAAGGACCAATCAATGAGTTCAGGATGCATTAGCAGCAAAGGTTCACTGTGTTTGAGGGCATTCATGGTATGTTCATCATAGACGGTGACTGTTAAGTAGAGTCATAGACCTGAACCTTGTATAGATGTGTTTGAATTAGAAAGAGACCTAACAGCATCATCGAAGCCCATGTCAGAAATAGGAGGTCCCAATTCATCTGATCTAACATCCAAGCCTTCACCTGCTTTGTGCGTGGTCTCCATCTTTATGTTTAAAGTGCCCTTTGAAAGACTATAAAACTTGTATTCATGGGAGTTTTTTTCATCATTAGGTTTCATATCAAGGACATGAGTGAAAACTACTCTTTGCCCCCAGTTTGGATGAGTTCTACCTAAAAACTCTGCTATGGTTAGACTCCTTTCTTCTGTATCCAAATCTTTTTCAGATTCAGTAGTTTCTGACTAATCAGAAGTCATTGGTGATTCCTCTAGAATAGGCTCTTCAGTAGCATTGACCTGGGGTGTACCTTGATCAAATAGAAGAGCCAAAATATTGGGAGGAATGGGAAAAGGATATACATCCTCTACATCAGAATCATCTGAATCATCCCAGCTGCGAGTGGGTATGTCAATGCTTTCTGCTGTTGTGTTCTAGTTTCCCAGAACCTGATGTCCCTTTCCTTTATCTAAGTGATTCTTCACTCTTTGTTTTTTTGGGATAATAACCCTAGACCTGTTGTGTCTTTAGGTCATTTGTAGTCAGCAGAGATGGGTTCTTTAAGACCATTTTGATTAGGTCCAATGGGTCCTTTACCCAAATAACCCATTTTACAAGCCACCTTATACCCCACACAAAATTTTCTGGGGGTATTACACATTGTTCATCTTCATTATCTTCGGGTTCCTTATATAACCAAGCAAGAATGGCTCTTTCCTCCTGTTCATGTTCTAATGGTGTGTTGGCTTTAACAAAGGTCTCATCATAGATTTCTTGGGATGTTGTTGGTTTCATCTCTTCTGATGGTTTTCCATAAGACCTAGGTGATCTCGGAAGAGATGTGAGTGACAGTATAGGTTCTACTGTGTATCCACCCATACCTATGTCCTTTATCTTGAGTTTCTTTTCCATTTCTTTCAGTAAATTTGTAGCTGATTCAGAGTCAGATGCCTCACTATTGTGCGGGACAAGGGTATCTGCTGCTTGTCTTAATGCGTTACAGGCATAACTAGTGTTGACAAGAATAGTGACCTCTACACCATTGAATGGGAATTTGATGCACTGATGGAATGTTGATGGAACTGCCTGCATCTCATGGATCTAGGGTCTTCCTAATAGAATGTTGTAGGCCAGTGGGAGATCTAGAACTTGGAAGGTAACATCCCTCTCAACAAGACCTATGCGGATTGGTAAAGTTATGAGACCTTTAGAAGATCTTTCTTGTTCATCATACACCTTGATAGTGATTTTATTTTTAGGATCAATGGCATTCTTTGAAAGGCCTAGTTTCTCGATTAACCTGTATGTGCAAATATTCAACCCTGCACCTCCATTTATCAAGACTTGTCCGACATGGTGTTTATGAATCAAGAATTTGACATGCAAGGGGAGATTGTGGGGATGACTTAAAGAGTTGTCATCTTCTTCTGAGAATGATAGGTAATGTGGCGAGGTCAAGTGACCCACCATGGATTGAAACTAATCTAGATCCAAGTCCTTAAGGACATTGGTAGTTGATAACACTTTATCCAGGACCTCTCTGTGAGATGGAGAGAGTTTTAGCAATTTGAAGATTGAAATTTGGGCAGAGGTTCTTTGCAATTGCTTAATGATGCTATAGTCCATAGTATTGGATGAAGTCAGTTGTTTGGACTATGAGACTTTAGAGGTACCTACAGCGGTTTGTTTGCTAAGAGGTACCTAGGATTTGGATACTGATGGTTTATTGGAAGTCGATGAAGGGTTTGAAGATCTAGAACCCCCCAAGGTGACTTTTGCTTGCGCTCAAGTCACTGCGTTGGCTGATCAAGACTCTTTCTCTTTCTTCTTGACGATGATGACATTGCAATATTTAGAATGAGACGGCTCAAGCATGTTGATGACATTGTAGTCATCATTAGAATAAGTGTGATTGATTTGAGCACCTTTCTTAGAAGTTTCTCCTTTGTGATGGTTTAGGAAAGGATCTTTGAATGCCTTATGATCAACATTCTTGTTGTGATTATCAACCACAATTATTTCGTTAGCAATGAGATCTTGGATCTCATGTTTGAGTCTCATGCAATTTTCTGTTGTGTGTCCTTTATTTCTATGGAATTGATAGAAATCATTGTCTCTCCACCATTTAGGTTTGATTTCTGGATCATATGGTTTGGAGTTATCTGGCAATGTGAGAAACTTGTTTGCCAGTAGATTTTTAAGTGCAGATTCATAGGACTCACCTAAAGAGTCAAAGTCTCATTTACGTTTAATCCATGGTTTGTCTTTTAACAAACCGCTGGTCCCTTTAGAAGATGATGATTTAGTGGTATTTTCAGCAGTTTTTAGGGCCTTGGAACCACTTGTCAAATTGAAGACTGCTAGTTTTGACTGGGGAGCAGAGTAATTGACTACTCTGTCATTTACCACATCCTTGTTTTTATTCCAATATTTAGATTTGTCTTTGGAACTAGAAAAAAACTTGTTTTCTTTATAGAGGGTAATATCACCCTTTTTAACAAGCACATCTTCTATTTTCATCGCGTTTTCCACCATTTTCTTGAAAGAGGGTGGACATTGCATCTGAAGAGGGTAGTTTAGTTCTAGAATCAGAACACTAGCGAAAGTATCCATCTTTTCAGATTTAGGCACGATGCCTGGATATCTAGAAAACATCTTTCTCCATCATTGAAGAAAGGTCAGAAAGGGTTCTCCTATGTTTTTCTTTGTGTTACATAAATCAATCATCATCACAGGATGTTGGATATTGTAAGAGTACTATTGCAAGAATAGATTTATCAGTTCATCGAAAGTTTTTATACCAGTGGGTAACTTTGAGAACCACTCCATAGCTTGGCCACTCAAACTCTGAGGAAAGAGATGCATAAGATATGTCTTGTCATGCATAAATTCTGTACAAAGAGCACATAATTCTTGGATTTGATCTTGTGGATTAGAGTGACCATTGTACTTATCAAATAGTAGAATTTCAACCCCACGTGGGAATAGAGGAAAGTACAAATCTCTATCAAAAGGAAAAGGATAGATTGTGTTTAAAGAAAACCTTGTGTTGGGTGCTTATTTTTCCTTTTGGAGTTTTGGTAATTCCATTTTCATAGCTTGCATTTGTTTAGTTATCAGCATCATTGGAGTTTCTTCTTCCCTAGCAATGATATCCTCAACTTTGAAGTGAGGTGGAAGTTGAGCGCCTTGCTCTGCTAGATCTAGGAAATATTGTTCCTTATCTCGGTTTAGGATTGTTTTCATGAGTTTCACAAACCTCTTATCCTGGAGACATTCATCAATCTCTTCCTCACCAGGGTCTGATGGACTCGAGAAATGTTGACTATTGCGAGGGTTGGTACCATTAGAGAGGTCTCTCCATCGAGACTTGCCTCTACCTTGTCTTTCTTCTGACATCTTGGGACTAGGTAACTTGTCCTCTGGGGATTGTGATCTAGGAGGAATTCAAGAATCTCCCTCAAAGAGAGGGTTCTCTCCAAACAAGGAGTTGTTTTTGAATGGGAATCCCTGGTTGTCTTCTTTGTGAAATTCTCTAAAATGACTTCTAGTTTGCACAGGCATAAGATAAGTTGATTCGTCTAACTGACACCATGGTGAAATCTAAAGTGTTGTCTAAGACCAAGACCAAAGAGACCAAGAGATAAATGTCCAACTGAGGATGGAGATAGCGAAGACTCTGATCTTGAGTCAAGGTTAATGAACCTACTCTCACAACCCAGAATAAGGACAGCACAGACAAAGATGATAAGTTTGAACAAAGGACTCAATCAATTGGACAAGCATAACAACATCAAATATCAGGACAGTGATAGGTTGGACTAACAACATATTGTAGTTGCAATGTGAACTAACAAAAGCATTATGATAGCGCAAATTTTAGAATAGACTAAATGTAGTAGCATATACTGATGGGAGACAAAGTTTTGACAAGTTTTTGAAACCAATTCAACAGAATTTTGATAGAGTTTCGACAAGATCGTCGAAGTTTCAAATGAGACAAGATAGACAAATATCCAAAGTGTACCATTTCCAGGATTGTTTGATTGTTGTAGTTGTTGTTTCAATGAACACTCACACAAGACATATCATGCAAATTGTTTGTTATGAAAATAAAATAACAGACACACCAGAATCCTAGGATAGCCAAGGCAATATCTGTTGAGTTCCCACTTGAACCAAAGTTTAGCCATGTCTACTCATAGCGAATAACTTAGAAGCTTGGAGGCACGGGCTCCTCCTTACATGTGCACTCACTTCTCAGGCACACCAAGCTTTGAATCCCAAGGGTAATCACTTCCCAAGGGACCATTGTCTCTACTAAGAGCCATGAAAGTGTGGGATGTCTTAGTCGGTCTCTGACCTTTCGCGCCAACAGATAGAGGGATTTTGAATACTAGAACAAAGTTTGTAGTAAGGACATCCGTTCAGGTGGTTGTGATCAAGTAATATTCCCAATGAAGGGGGCTCTTCCAATCCTTTCAAAGCAAGGCTTTCACCTTAACAATGTAGGGACTTTAACGCACCACTAGGGTACTAAAGGAGATTTTTGTTGCCACAATGAATTCACACTTGTCCACTATGAGATTAATCACAATGGCATTTTTTTGTATACAGGTTCAGAAGGGCTTGGCTTTAGCCTATTACCGGTTGGGAAATCCACTCTCACCAGCTCTATTAAAGCACTCGGAAGGTAGCCACGCTAAATAATTTGTATGGATTTCTCTTTCACCCAAGATCTGCGAAGGCGAGGGGAGAGGATACGTCCATGTAATTCCTAGGATATACAAAACTAAAGACACTTCAAGCAGAATGAGAAAATGAAAATAATGTTTCTGGATTTCTGATCATCCCACAAGGGAAAGAGCATAGTTTCCTGACATCATTGTCATTCCTAAAACAACAAATAAATATTCATTTTAATAATTCCTGCATGTGGGTTCCTATTTTAAGAAATTGAAAACAAGATGCAAGCACACTATTTTGTGTTCTATCGATCAAAGGTAGCCTGCAAAACCAATTCATGAGTAGTTTGAGTTTTAGTCTTCTTGAGTAACATTCTACAAACCACTATTAGGTTGTATGCAAAATATAATCATGTGAATATAGAAGACAAAGATTGGTCCATATTATCAAAATCCAAAAATTGGAAAACGGATCATATATTCAAAAAGTACACAGATAATCATGCAGTTTCAAAAAAAAATTCACTGAAAAAGGTTATTGTATGAGCCTGTACGAGGCTCCAAAATCTGCAAAAATGAGGATTAGACAGATATAGTCACCAAAAATAGTGATTTCTGATAATTCCAGAGAGCAAAAACATAAACTAACTCCACTACTATGATCCTCAGAGAATTCTACCTAAAATAAAAAAAAATTGTTGAAGAAAAGAAGTTGAAATGAGCAAGTTATGCATATTCAAAGTCAGACTACAATTTAGAAAACTCCAATGGTGAAGGCCAAAATTTTTAAAGCTCTACTGACGTCATAATTTCCTGAAGAAAAATTAGACAGTCTGTAGACCATCACAGAAAGCCAAAAACACTATTTGAGATGGCTAAATGCCCGTCAATTTTATCACCATCCAAAAGGTAGAAGTGGTGGTTGAGTGGCCTATTTGGGCTGAGCGGCCCGTTTGGAGGGCTGGGCTGCCCGCGGGGGAGGATAAACAGCGGTGGAGGGGGAGGAGATTCAGTGGCGGAGAGGGAGGTTTTGAAGTTGTGCATGGTATGGGTGGCGTGAGTGGAGGGGAGCGTGGGCCGAGGAAACAATGGTGAGCAGTGGGTAGGGAAGTAGGTAGAGTGGCAGGTGGCCTGGCAGAGGGAGGAAAGAAGTGGTGAGTGGGGGGATGGAGACATGGGGAAGCAGGGCGGAGTGGAGTGGAGGGAGTGGGAGGAGAAGTGCGGTGGAATGGGGAGGGTTTTGGAGTGGCGGGTGAGTAGCACTATGGGATTTAATCCCACATTACCTACATAGGAAACACAAAAAGGTTTTTAATAGAACATCGGACAATGCCAATGCAAAGAGAAGAATCTCCTTGGGGATTTCGCTTGGTGTTTGAAAATGATGGGTGGGGCTCTAACGAAATGCACGGATAGTGTTAAAGCAGTTGAAGATAATAGCTTAGTTTTGGCCTGAACCACTATTTTTACAAAAAAAATTTACCTCGATAAGCATGTAGCTTGTAAATTTTTTTTGCCTCGATAAGCGTGCAAAAGGCCGTACAACAGCTATTTGTAATTTTTTTTGCCACAGAATCAATTTTCACCTAAGGTAGGCATGTTTATAGTCATTTTTAATCGAAACAACATTCCGGACGCACTGGTGGACTCAGATTCAGCTCAAAATGGATGTATAATAGATTTGATAGAAAAAATTGAAATGAGGCTAGAAATTGATTTTCTGCCCCACGGTGGGCGCCAGAAATGTGCTAGCTAAATGTGGGCCTCTGATTCAGCCTGCACTTCAACATGGTCATTATACTTCAGGTGCATATAGAAATGAATATCAATTCATTCACCCTACATGTCTGAAAGAGTCGACCTGTTGCCTTCTAGAAGGTAGGAGTATGAGCTTGCTCTCAGGTCATTGTAAGCTCAGTGACTACACACTAACCTAAATGAAGAATTTAAAACTATATGATGAAAGTAAAACGCTGATTAATCTAAATTATTATGTAATTTGTTGTTCATCCAAGCTACTTAAGATTCAGTTTTAGAAGCACTAAATGAAATGTGAGATATTCATTTTAACAACTCCAAATCAAAGTGTGCTCTAAATTAGATTGATTTTCTTGAATTGAAAGTAATAAACAACAATACTAAACAAATGAATGCTAAAATACTAAAAGATAAGATGAAAATGTAGTATAATAACACTAAGCAAAAATTAGGATCCTTTGTGAGGGAAAAGAGTTTCTCTTTTATAGAAATATCTCTCGAATCGACGGTCAAGATCAAAAAAAAAGAGTGGCTCAAATTTGATTGAAGAAGCACAATCCATGTGCAAGTGATTCAATTGGTCGAGAGAGTCAGTTGACGGAACTGACTGATCTGTTATTTTGGAAACTTAAAAAATCAGTTTACAGTGAGTGCTAAGTGTTCCATTCATTCTCATGAGAGATGGGTTCATGTTGAACCACTACTTATGAATTATGGGTCAATAAGTTTGACTCAAAAACTACACAGTTAAATCCTGATAGCAATATCACAGTTTACAGTTAACTGAAATGTTTCCAAAATGATAAACAGTGGAGAATCAGTTAAATGAGTGGAACTAGATTGTTTCCATTTTGATAAATCAGTTAACTAGATTTGATGATGTCATATGTGTGTGTGCGTAAATGGGTACCTGTCAGAATCAACACAAACACTCAATAGATCATTGCATTAGCTCAAATGGTTAGTCCAAAATGTTAAAAACCACTAATATCGACCTATTGCCTGCTAACTAGGAGTGTAATTAGTAACATATCAGCCCTCAGAATATGCTACAAATCAGTGACGAATACAACCTAGCATGAAGGATTTGATTAGAATTTAAACTAAAAATGAGAAAAAGCATACAATCTAGCTTTAAAACATGAAATAAAAACTAAGAACTAGCATGAGATAATAGATGAAATATGAGTCTAGAGTGAATCTAACAGCATAACAATGTAATATTGATCTAAGATGAAGGCTTATTTGCTCTCAAAACAGGCTTCTATTTATAGAAGAATGGGAGAGAGAGAGAGGGGGGACAAGGTTCATTTATAAACTTGGAGACTCATAAATGAATATGTAAGAGCCTTTAATGCCCAAGGCATTAATAAGGCATGGGAGAGACATGGGATTAAGGTCTTCATATTAATGAAGGCATTAATGAAGGCCTTAAAGAGGGAAGGG
>MU227137.1:366879-377211 GCA_018584345.1 Thuja plicata
TTGCACTCCATGACTAGAGAGCTATGGATCGATATTTGAGGCCTCATTCTTGAGCAACCTTGGATGGAATGATTCATAGAAGTGTGTCAATATTTTAGCACACATTTTTGGTGCCCACCGTGGGGCAGAAGATTCATTTTTTGTCTTTTTAGCTATTTTTTGTCAATTTATTTTTGGACCCAAAATTTTTGTCTTTTTCGTACTTGCTATTTTTGTCTGCAGGAAAATTTTGCGTGACATTTTGCAGGTCTGTGGGCAAACTTCTGCTAGATTTTTTGTTTTCTTGCGCGGTTCTGTGCGAATCTTCATGTGGCTCTGTGTGAATCTTCACGCGACATTCGACATCAGGCTATAATCTGGTCTGTTTTACTATTTTCTACATTTTTTTGCTGTCTATGTGTTTCTTTGGGCGAGATTCTATGAATCTTCACATGGCTATCTGTGAATCTTTACATGAGATTTCACACCAAAGATCTATTTTTCATTGCTATATTGATATATCTCTGATTTTTCATGCTAACCACTAATGTTTACTATTTATAGTGGTTTGTGATTTGTTGTTGTTGTTGCTATTGCTGATTTTGACTTGCTTGGATAAACAACAAAATGATTTGCGTTGCATTGGATTTGAGGTATTTTGTTAATCTCTACAACATTTGGATTTTGGGAATTAAAATGAACATCTCATGTGTCTAGCTTGAGTGTTTCTTGCTTTCATAGATCATATTTTCAAATTGGTGCTTTAAAATGGACCTAGATTTTCTTTCTTGCATATATGTTTCACATAGTAATTAGGCCCTATGAACACTATTTGTGGTGATCTTGAGAGAGTGGGCTTCATTCTCTTGTTTTACATGCGAAACTCTTCTTGACAATAGATCCCCTTGTAGGTAGGAAAGGATTTTGTTTTCATCTCATTGGTTAACTTGGTTTGGGCTTCAACTTTTGGCAATACTTTCTCTCTTTGGGGGATTGGTGTCATTTGTTGTTGTGTGAGCCTTGAATGAGGTGATTTCAAATTATTGTGTCAATAAATCATGTTTTCTATGTTTTGGTGAGGTGAAGAGGCTAGAGGATTATGCTCTTTTCCCTTTTGGGAAAATTAGAAACTTTGAAACCTTGAATCCAAACTAAGTCCCCATGTGGTCCATTTTGTGAGTCTTCCTTGTTAGAGAGGGTTAACCATAGTGGACATTCCCTTTATTGGGTCAACCACGTGGATGGAACCTCAAGCAGTAATAGCCATTTTTGCCATGGTAGTAACAACCGCTATATAAATGTCCTTGTGGAATAAATCTCCATGGGTGTAGTTTCTTGTGGGTTGTCAGATCTCCTCAGCAGCTCCTGATTGATTAAATTCTTGGACTGTGTCAAAACCTTGGTGCGCCGAGATTGGATTTCACCCATTTGAAATTAAAAAAGTTACAGAGTCAAGCCATTACTAAGAACCATAGTGAAACCAAATTTTTATCTTCTAGGACTATGTGCATGATTGGAAAACATTTGAGAACATACACAAGTAGCATTCTTATGGAGTAGAATTACTATGACACTATCTATGTTCATGTGCAAGGTTTCTTTGTCCCTTACTCATTGTTTGAAGACATTGATTGCTTGAACTCCCTGATTGTTGTAAATCATGTTTGCTTCATGATAAAATCTGTTAATGCACCTAGTTGGACGATTAAAATGAATGAAATCTGAGTTCTGTGTCCTTTTCTTGCGTGACAAAATTGTTTCTTCATGCCATTCATGGTACTTCCTCACATAGCTATGTGAGGATCCTCGCGTGAAACCAGACATAGTTGCTATTCCCTATTTTCACTAGTCTATTTCCTTGTTGCACCGTTTGGTGCACTCTATTGCATAGTCATGCATTTCCTCGCATGAGATAGGACTTTCTTGCATGAAACTGCCTGTCAGTGAGCTGATTGCTATCATTTTTGAGCCCATTTTAGTTTTCTGTCCCATCATTTTCAGTTTTCTAGGTTGATCCAGGTCAAATTGGATTACTTACCCTGCTGTTAGAAGCTTTTTTTGCTTAGGATTCTTGCGTTTGACCTCTTGCATTAGCAATCTTTGATTCCACAAGTGACCTTACTTGGCGCTTGGTGAGCTAGAAACCATCCTTGTTGAAAAGATAAACATTTATATTCTTTGATAACATAGTTGGAGAGTTTTGGTAGTCTCTTGTCCATCCACTTTCATACAATTTCAATTTCAATTTCAAGTTAATTTGGGTAAGACCATCCTCCCGATCCATATTTGCTAGGGTATTCACCCATAGTTATTGGGCACCTTTGTGGCAGTGTTGGCGTATTCCTATTTGCAATTTTCTATCTTATCACCTCTTTTGGATAAGTTAATGCCTTTTCTATCCTAGTTTGGTACCAACATTTCTTAGGGTAATCCTTTCAGTTAGTACCTTTTCTTTCATGCCAGTTACAATAAGATATCAAGTAAATCAAGGAAAATGAACTCAAGTGATTTTTAACCAATTACCCTTATTACAAAATCACCAAAGACATAAGGAAAAAGGACCCATATTTGATCAATCACCTAAGAATACTTTTGAGATTTGGTTTGATTCCAAGAGTCATCTTAGTGAGTTGGGTATCCCCTTAGCATCTTCTCACTCTTCTATGGATATGAGTCACATAGTGACTCGGAGGGAGAGAGAAGTCACGGATAAACGTTATGAGGATTTGTTTGCAAGGAGTGGATATGTTATTTCCTTCAGTGGTTCCTCTCACAATAGTAGACCAACCTCACCCCTTATTTCAACAAGATATTTGGATGCACATCAAAGGGATGAGAGAGAGAAAGGTAAGAGACATGTTTATGATGATGAGTTATCCCAACATGAGAAACAAGGAGATGAGCTTCATGATGATCACATCAATGCAAATTATACCAACAACTTGTTCCAACATTCAAGACCAAGCTCACCTCTTAAAACATCTAACAAATACATGAGTGATAGACTCAAGAGGATTGAGCATTAAAAGAAGGTTTTTCAAGATGAACAAATTCATAAACAAGAACAAATTAAACGTCTAGAGTTGGAGAAACAAGCTTTAATGGAAATGGAAAGGAAAACCCTTCAAGAGGAGCAAGCTAGGCTCTTGGCTTGGCAACTTCATGGTCCATTTAACCATATGCATATTAGTGGTGGAAATGTTTCTCCTCCATCTACTCCTCCTAGGACTCCAAGAAGTAGGAGACATTCAAGATCACCATCACGATCTCCTAGTCCTAGAGGAAGAAGAGTTTCTAGACATGATCATCGTAGGAGACAAACTCCTCATAGGATCTCAAACCCATCTTTGCAATGAGCTCATTATGGTTCACAATATGGAGGTAGTAACATGATTTTTGATCACACCTCCCAAGATTTCATGCATATGCAACAAGAACCATTCTTTCAACAGTATGTGGAGAAGTATGTGAAGAAAAACCAAGATAATATCTTAAAGAGTCTAATTGATAATGGGGATAAGGTCCCTTACAACTATGATGTGGATAGAAATATTAAGAGACAAGAGCCATCTCAAGAAGAGAAGGTGGATGAAGCGCTAAAACAATTCGCCAAGATGTTTGCACCTAAGAATTCTTTCTCATTGGACTCGATTTGTCCTAATCCTTTTGATAAAAGTGTTGACATGAAAGAATTTCCTAGAAAGGTTGAAATTCCTCAATATGACAAATATGATGGAAGTGGAGATCCACATGATCATGTGTGATAGTTTTATACCACTATTTTTGAATTCCATCAGGATGATTCATACCTCATGAGGTTATTCCCATGAAGTCTTAGGGGGCAAGCAATGGAATGGTTTACTAAGATAACTCCTCATGTTAAGACTTTCAAAGAGCTTGTTCAAAGATTCATGCAACACTTTGCATACAATATTTTGAGATCTATCACTTTTTTGGACTTATGCAACTTAAAGCAGAATCAAGGAGAGACCTTTGTTACTTTCTTGCAAAGGTGGAGATGAAAGTGCTCTTGTAATTCTGGAACTATTCTCAATAATGAAAGGATTGACATTCTTGTTAGCAATTTGGTTCCTGAATTGTGGTATGAAGTTAAGAAAGTGGTTTTTGATTCATTTGATACCATGGTTGAGACTGCATGTCAAATTGAGGATTTTTTGAGAGAACAAGGAATTTTGACTAAACATGGAAATAACAACAACAATAGTCAAAACAACAACAATTCTAACAAGGATAAAGGGAAGAACCAGTATTGGAACAAGAACAAACAAGTGGTTAACGATGGAGTTGTGGATTCCTCCCAACATAAAGATCAACCTGTGCTCCACTTATCTAGTACCGTTCAAGCTACAAATCTCAATACATCCAATCAACAAGAAAGTAAGCCAAGTTATCAAGGTAAGCCTAAGGGTGAAAAGCATCAATTTACCCAACTTGGTGAGACATATGGGGAAATTTTACAAAAACTTATTGATAGCAATCTGGCACATCCCCTTGATGCAGCACATTTCCATATACCTAAAGAAAAACCATGGTGGTGGAAAGAGAATGACTTTTGCATATATCATAATGGTGTTGGACATAATGTTGAAAATTGTGGGAGACTTAGGAATCTTGTTCAAGATCTCATTGAGAATGGAAAACTTATAGTAGATGGATTGAAAACCAATGCCGACCATACGACATTCAAGGAACCTTTGCCCAAACATGAAAAGGGGGAAACCTCTAAAGTTAAGAATGGAAAAGCTGCGATCAACTATACTTATACAGATGTAGAGAATACCATCAACATACTTGAATTTGTGGAAGAAAGTGTTAACATGATGAGTGGAAGAGATCCTTATGGTTATGATCTAGATGAAGAATTTCCTCCTATTTTTGATAAAGAACCTTTTGTGGTGCTAAGAGGTCCCAACTCTAGAATTTCATCTCAAGCCCTTAATGTTGTTACCCAAAGTCAAGGTCCCATTGTCATTAGGGGACCTAATTCAAGTCAATCTAGTAAACCTAAGCAAGTGGCATCTAAACCTGTTACCTTGCAGCTAGCTGTCAATCCTAAATTGAACTACAATCTTTTTGATCAATTACAAATAACACCCGCTCATATTTTGATCTTTGAGCTTTTAGAGTTGTCTCCAAGACATAAACAAATCCTTGAGGATGCTTTGCGTATGGCAAATGTCCTCAACAACTTAGATATTGATCAATTCTAGAATATGGTTAATCACATTGCTACCCCTCATTACCTTACATTTTTTGAAGATGATGATAAAGATTTGAGCTATCCACACAATCTTTCCCTTCATATTGAGGTCATGATCCATAGAACCTATGTTAGGCACGTGTTGATAGATGGGGGTGCTGGGCTTAATATTTTTTCTTTTAGTCTTTTGAAAGAATTGGGTTATTCTGAAGAAGTTATAGATACTAGAAAAAGAATTACTATGAAAGCCTATGATGAGGCTAAAAGAAGTTCCAAGGGGTTGGCCATCCTTCCTATTAGGATTGGCCCTATTCAAAAGGATATTTTGTTCCAAATAGTTGATGTTGTACCCCTTGCATATAATATCTTACTTGGTAGGCCATGGATTCATGACATGCAAGCAGTGCCATCTACCTACCATCAATGTGTTAAGTTCCCCTCTAATGGAATAGAGATTTGTATACCTGGGGATAACACTTTATCTATTACTTCAATTTCAGCAGGGGCTCATGTTCCCCTCAATAGAGAATCAGAAGATTTTGATGCTACTTTGCCAACATGTAAAGACAAGTTTAAATCAATAGACCTTGGTATGGGGGGGTATCAACTCATCTACCTCACAACATTGCAAGTTTCACCTAGGTCTTATGGTAAAACTTCAAAAGATATGAAACCTTCCTCTTCAGCTATGACATTATTTGGCAAATTTGTAGAATCATCAGTGCCCATTCAAAATGAGAAAGAAGAAACATTTGTTAGAGATTGGATATATAGAGAAGAAAAGTATAAGCAAAATGATAACTTCTCTCCTTCTCCTAGAGATTATGGGAGAGGATATACTTTTGTCAAAAATATGGGCTATCCTAGGTATGGCCCTCTTAATCACAATTTGGATGCTAGGTCTGAACCTCTTAATCATGCTCAATTTGGACGCAAGTCTAAGAAACTAGTTAGCCTAGGATTTGAAAAATGCAAAAGGCATAATAATCCTCTCTTTAAGAAGTTGGATAGTGATGATGAACCTGAATATGCACCTAATTTGAAAAATCAACAAGATATGTGTGAAGATTGGGTCCCTTCCACTACTCTCCTTTAGTGAGATTCAAATATTTCAGTCACCCATGCATCAGTTGCCACTCTAGAACAAGAATTAGATATAGAGGATCCTTTGAGAGAGTGTCAAAGAAAGAATCTTGCTCGTTTAATGGAAAGAGAAAATATTACTTTTGATGAAGCTGGACCTTCAACATCTTGATGTCCCAAGCCTTCATGGTGTAAGCATCCCAGTCATAGTTCTGATACGAGTTCAAATGAGTATGAATGGGACTCTTTTTTGGAGCCCTCAATAGTTGATAGAGATGTTGATGTTGTTCACATTTTTAGTTCTTAATCTGAGTTAACCAATGAGTCATGTGTAGGATTAGAGGTTTTGAACCCACATGTTTCCTTAATGAATGATTCTGTGCTTGTTAGGATGAATCCTGATTTGGGTAGCTTTGAGTGATACTTGACAGACTCTAACTCTTCAGTCGCCAGTGATGATATCATTCATATTTATAACCTTGAACCAGTCATTGCCTTACCTCTTGTTCATCCTGACCTTATTGATTGGTCCCAACGCTATCAAGAACTTGAGCTTTTGACATTCCAAAATGATTATGAGATAGCTTGTTACCTAAATTCCATTGAACTCATAGTCTCTTCCACCTATGAATTGGCTACCAGTATGATAGAGCTAGACATCAAGTACCTTAGTCACAAGATAAAGAGAAAAGAAAATACAAAGAATAGGTGTTCTGATGGCAAAAACCACTGTGTGGCAGTGTCAGAACCAAAAAAAGTAAAAATAAATGACGTATCCAAGGGTGAAAACCTCTTTGAGGTGCCTAAGGATGAGGTACTTGATCATCTTCCCAGCTATTTTCAAGATCAATCTTCAGTTCTTATTGAGCCAACACAAGCAGTTAATTTGGGTACAAATGAGGCTCCACAAATAGTGCTCTTGGCTGAGTCCTTGTCACCAACAGAAAAAGAAGCTTACACTAAGTTCTTACAGAGAAAGAAGATCAATTTTGCATGGAATTATTTAGATATGCTAGGGTTGGACATTAATCTTATTATGCATCACTTATCCATAGCTCCAAATGTCAAACCAGTTAAACCAAAAATTGAGAAAAATGCATCCTCATATAGCTCTTCTAGTCAAAGCCAAATTAGAGAAGTTCCTTGGAGAAAAATCCATAAGAGCTATTGCCTATGCTGAATGGATATCAAATATTATACCAGTTTCCAAACATGACAAATCCATTTGAGTTTGCACAGATTTTAGAGATCTCAATAGAGCATGCCCAAAGTATGAATTTCCACTCCCCAATATAGATATGATAGTGGATATGACTGTGGGTTATGAGATTTATTCCTTGATGGATGGTTTTTATTGGTACAATAAAATTAAGATAGCTTTTGAAGATCAAGAAAAGACTACATTCACTTGTTCATGGGGTACCTATTGTTGGAACATTATGCCTTTTGGATTAAAAAATGCAGGTGCTACCTATCAAAGAGCTATGACAACTATTCTCCATGACATGATGCATAAGAATATGGAAGATTATGTGGATGACACCTTGGCCAAATCTAAACAAAGAGATACACACTTAGGTGATTTAGAAGTAATTATAGATCGCATGGAATGATTTCAACTAAGGTTAAATCCTAAAAAGTGTGCATTTGGAGTCACCTCTGGAAAGTTACTTGGACTCATTATTTCAGCAAAAGGAATAGAGGTGGATATTGAAAAATTCCAAGCAATCATAGATATGCCACCTCCTAAAACTATTAGTCAAATGAGGAGTCTTCAGGGATGTCTTCAATCTATAAGGAGATTTATTTCACAACTGGCAGATAGAGCCTAACCCTTCAATAAGAACTTGCATAAGGGAGTCAAATGTATTTGGAATGAGGATTGTCAAAAAAACATAGATCAAATCAGGAAGTACTTGGCCAATCCTCCTATTTTAATGCCTCCTATCCTAGGGAAAAATCTTATTTTATACATTTCAGCAACAAAATATTCCTTGGGGGCATTACTTGCTCAACTTGATGAAAATGGGAAAGAAAGAGCAATATACTACATTAGTCGTACTCTTGTTTCATATGAGGTTAATTACACTAGCATTGAGAAAGCTTGCCTTGCTGTTGTGTTTTCTTCCCAAAAGTTGTGACATTACATGCTTGCACATACTATACACCTCATAGTGAAAATAGATCCACTCAAATACTTGCTAAGTAACGCTGCCCTCATAGGTAGACTTGCTAAATGGATGATGTTACTTTTGGAATTTGATATAGAGTACATTGAGAGAAAAGAAATCAAAGGACAAGCTATAGAAGAACAATTGGTTGATTTCCCATTAAAGGATAATGCACCTATTCAAGTTGACTTTCCAATTGAGCATCTTATGTATATGACTGAAAGAACATGGAAGATGTTCTTTGATGGATCTTTTATGCAAAATGGTTCAGGAGGTGGTGTTTTTTTTATTTCTCCTCATGGGTACACAATCCCTAAGTCTTACAAATTATTGTTCCCATGTACAAACAATATTGCTGAGTATGAAGCTTTAACAAATGGTCTTAAGATAGTTATAGAATGGAGAATCACAGAGTTGCACATCTATGGGGATTCATAGCTGATAATCAACCAAGTTAATGATGAATATCAAACAAAACATGAAAAAATGATACATTACAAGAAAATGGTTGATTCCTTAAAGAGATACTTCACATTTGTCACATTTCAGAAAATCCCTAGAGAAGAAAACAAAGTAGCTGATGCTATGGCTACACTTGCTTCACTTCTTCAGTTAGAACAACATGAATCAAGATTTGAATTCCTGGTGGAAGAGCTAAATCACCCTATCTTTGATTCCCAAGAAAGCCATATCATTTGTACCCTTGTTGGTCACGAATCATCCTGTTATGGTGCCATTTACTCATATCTTTGTGATGACATTGTACCTAAAACCTTTAATTGATCTGAACACTGAAATCTTACCCAAAATGCCTCTCGCCATTCCCTTATCACTGGTGATTTGTATAGGACGGGTCTCGATGGAACACTTCTTAGATGCCTAGAAAAGGAAGAATCTAAGCAAGCGTTAGTTGACATTCATGAGGGCATCTGTGGGGGACACTCCAATGGTCTTGCCATGGCCTGAAGGTTGCTTAGGGTGGGATACTATTGGCCCATGATGCAGTTTGATACAGTAGCTTTTGCAAAGTCATGTAAAAAGTGTCAAAAACATGGTAACTTGATACATGCTCCAGGTAGGGAGCTTATTCCTTCTATTTCTCATTGGCCATTTCAGCGTTGGGCCTTTGACCTTGTTGGGAAAATTCATCCCAACTCATCAAGTGGACAAAAATTTATCATTACTACTACTGATTACTTTACTAAATGGGTAGAAGCTGTCCCACTTTCTGTTGCCTCAGGCAAGATAGTTTCTCTATTCATTTTGAACCATATCATCTGTCGATATGGAGTGCCTTCTAAGATTATTACTGACAATGAAGGCCAGTTTAAAAATAAGGACCTTAAACAACTTTGCAAGAAACTCAAGATTAAACAACATTGGTCCTCCATTTACTTCCCGCAATGAAATGGTCAAGAAGAGGCATCAAACAAGGCCATTCTTAAGATTTTGCATAGAACAGTGTGTAAGAATGGTAGAGATTGGCAGTTATAGATAAATCCAGCTTTATGGGCCTATAGAATGAGTATTTGTACTCCTACTGGGGCTACTCTTTTTTCCCTTGCATATGGTGCTGAAGCAGTGTTACCTTTGGAGGTTGAGATTCCTTCACTTTGAGTTTCTCTCCATGGTCTAGTTACAGATGAAGACTACCGCGCCATGAGACTTCAGGAGTTAGAACTTCTAGATAAAAAATGTCAAGCATCATTTGACCATATGAGGGTCTATCAAAAGTGTATGTCCAAAGCCTTCAAAAAGGTTCACCCTAGAGAATTCCAAGTAGGAGATCTTGTCCTACGTGAAAATCCTAAGAATCAACAGCATAGAGATCAAAAGGGTAAATTTGAACCTAATTGGCTTGGACCTTACATTATTACA
>MU227137.1:379396-389917 GCA_018584345.1 Thuja plicata
TTTAATTAAATAAAATTCTTCTAATTTATTTAATTGAAAGAAAACCTCTCTTTTAATTAAATAAATAAAAATCCCCACTTAAAGCACTTTATTTGATGAAAAAGGAAATAAATTAAATGAAAATTAACTAAAAATCTTTTTTTCTTCACATCCTCCTAAGTGGTGGGATTTTTGCCTCTTAATCATCGCCTTTGATTTTTGCCTCTTAATCTCAATCGTTCACTTTCCTTTAAAAGGAGACCTCTCCTTCTCATTATCATATCATCTTTTTCATAGTATTATTATGTTGCAGGTTTGGAGAGCAATTTTGGAGTAGCATTTGAGCACTTTAGCTTGGATATTGCAACTTCTCTCTTCTTGTCTTCTTCTTGCATCCATGGCTATTCATGTAGATTAGATTCATGTTTATTTTCATAGATTAGATTTGCATATTTCCTTTCATAGATTAATCATGCATTGTTAGCATTGAGATTAATTTCTTTTTATGCATTGTTATCATATAGAGTAGATCTCATTTTCATGCATTGAATCTCTCATTTCATGGTGTACTTGCATGGGCACAACTAGGTCAATATGTAGGCCTCTATTTCACACCTTTTCACTCAATGACTAGAGAGCTATGGATTGATATTTGAGGCCTCATTCTTGAGAAACCTTGGATGGAATAATTCATAGAAGTGTGTCAACATTTTAGCACACAAAAACAACCACAATATTAGAAATCCATTCAGAGTAATAAATAGAATGGGTGAACCCAACACCTAATAATTTTTCAATTTCAGCTTTAACTAACAAGGAAATGCCCGGATTCATCTTTCAGATTTTTTGTTTCACAAGTTTGATATTAGGTTTGAGAAAAATATTGTAACAATATTAGGATCTATACCCGACATATCTGAATATGTCCAAGCAAATATATTCTTATATTCAAGCAAGAGGGAAACCAATTGATCATGTTCATCTTGGCTCAAACATTTCCCTACTTTGATTGTTTTTTCAGAGTCATTCTCATCCATTTGAACTTTCGTAGTCTCAGTTATTAATAAATTACTTTGCATGGAAGAGTCAATTTTCAAAGGAGAAATATCTTGTTCATCATGTTCTCCAAAATATGATTCATTATTCAAACAATAAGGCTTTCTCCTTTTATGATGAAACGTAGGTAGATCTTGATAAGCCCCTTAAAAATCAGCTAGGGATTCATCCTCAGGAAAAATATCCAAACTAGGTTTTTGATCCATGTCAAGGAGAAGCAGATTAACCAATTTTAAATGTCCACCACAGATATGATTGACATTAAGAGGAAAAGTTGATGGTTTTTTATAAGGATTGAATCGTAGCCCATAAGTATAATCATAAACTTCCTTTTCCAAGGGAACTTGTATACCTTGTTCATATTTTCCACATCTTTCCCATTGAATCCTGATTTCCTAAGTAAATGATAACCAAAACCATATCTATCAGCCATATCAGATTGAGTTAATAGAGCGGCGTATGTCACAATGTCATAGCAATCTAGTTTTATTGTCTCAATTGTTTCTTCAAGTGAAGCAACAAAAAAGTTACTTTTTAATTCCCTAGAAAGTGGAGAAGGAATAAAAACTTGTTTTTCAAACCCATTTTGTTCCTTCATGAACTCTTAATCAGAAACTTTGTATTCTCCCATAAAAGAGGGATTAAAATCTAATGTTCCTCAATCATCTTTAGTCAAAGAAGAGGATGGAGCTTCAACTTTTTTAACTTCAGGTGGTTTCTTAGGTTCCTTACTTTGTTGTATAGGTTCAAAAATCTTAGCATATTTCGCATTTAAGAAGGGATTTGGCGCATCATCCGCATGTAGTGTATACATCAGATTGTTATAAATGAACCTAACCTTACAATGTAGAGTAGAAGGAATCACATGCATAGTATGTAACCAAGGTCTTCCTAACAAAAATTTATAATTGAGAGGTCCATGCATAACATGAATAGGTGTGTTAAGAAGAACTGGACCAACCTTAATAGGTAGCATAATAATACCCAAAGTTTTATTTGCAATATTATCAAATCCATGAATAGGGATATTATCTGGTTGAATGGTTGTAAGATCAACTTTAATATCCTTAAGCATATCCATGCTATAAATATTAAGCCTAGATCCATTGTCAATTAATGTTCTACGAATGATACCCTGATTAATAGAAACAACAACCATAAGAGCATCATTCTGATTCTGCACCTCAACAGAAGGTAAATCATCATCAGTGAATACAATAGGAGGTACAGAAGGCATAGTATGTATGCACTCCAAAAATGAATTAATATTCTCTTGTTTAGGAAGCAGAGCTGGAAGAGTAGATAAATATTTTGTAATGCCTCATGATATGTAGGAGAATTCTGAAGTAATTCCCATAAAGACATCTTAGCTAGAGTAGCACATAATTTATCAACTAAGTCATACTCCTTAAAGGAAGAAGGTAACCTAGGTTCTTGAGGAAGCACGGGTTGAGAAGGAGGTAAAGAGGTTGGGACAGTAGGTTGAAGATTATTCCGTGTGCAATAAACATGTGAAACAGAATCCACATTATTAAAGAAATCCAAAGGATCTTTAGGATTACCCTTAATATTTATTTGAGGACATCCTTTTACCGTCATCAAAGTTTTAGGGAATAACATTCTAGATGCCTCAATGTTGCAAATAGTGGAACATGAAGGTAACCATGCACACATCCTATGGTAAAGGTCAATTGGAGAAGTTGTGGAGGAGGATGAAATAGGAATAGGATCCATGGAGATCCCATTCGAACCATTTTCATTCTCACTTCCATGTACCTCATTAAGGGATCTATTATTTTTTACAATAAAATCCTCATCAAAGCATTCAAAGCAAGAGTCATACATATTGAACACACAATAAAATTACAAGCATGTAATTTTTTTTGTGTTTTTAAAGAAAACTTTATAATTTTTATGTATTTTTGGAATATAAAGGCAAGAGCATAAAAGAAAACCTACTTCTATATGCATGAAAGATCTAATATGAAATGTTATATTGTGGTGACTGACCAGGAATGTATTGTCTAGGGAAAGTATTTTACCTTTCTGCAAGATGTGGGGTTCGGGGGTGGAGCCCTCGAGATTTTTTTTTTGAGTCTTATTTTGGCCAATTTATGGACCAACATGTTCTAACCAAAAAGAGGCATAAAGTTTGTATAAATTGGCTTAGGGTTAGGGTTTCATTATTAATTTATATGTTTTATGACAATATTGAGCTATAAGGGATCTACAGATTATGATCTAATTGTAATCACTGGATAAGAATAATATTGGACTTTGTTGTTTGGTGGACGTAGCCCAGGGATTGGGTGAACCATGTTAAATATTTGTGTCTTGTGTTCTTTTTTGGTTTGGTTTATTATTCTCTATTATTGGTTATATTTCTGTATGTAATTGTTATTTATGCCTTGTTATTCCTAACATGAAATGTAAATCTAACACCAAAGAGAAAAATTTGTCTATCACGAGTTCACCAAAATATAATATATAAATTATGGATGATCTCCTAAATAGAGTTTGCACAGTAGAGATTTGTATATAAAAGAGACCTATGCCATAATTTAACCATTTAAATTTAATTTGTAATTGATAAGGGATATAGATTTAGAAATGAAAGCGAAGATTAATGGAGTAAAATACCTACCTCACATCATAGCAGAACTGAAAATACCATTTTTTGAAGCCTGTGTTGAGTTTCTGGAAAATCTGAGACCGAATCTAGAATAGAAACACAGAGACAAACAAAACCCAAAAATATTTTTCCATTCTGACACAGCTCCGATTTGTACCCTCAAGTCAATGTCACCATTGACCCAGAATTCCTGATTCTGACCTAGGGAATAATCGACCTAAAAAGTCTCTGACAAGAAATCTATTTTGGATCTCAAAAGTTTGCCAAAAAGGGTATCTAAATCTGCACTCTGATCCACTTTTTATGAACCTGTAACTCCTGAAATAACACCTGCAAATATCTGAAAAAGAGGGGTTTTGGGGTGGCTATATAGGGTTTTTCCTTAGTCAAACCCCCATTTTGGTGATCTCTACCTCCACAAATAGCCGAATATAGTAAAATGTATGTGTGTGTTGCTCTTGGAAAGAGCTTCGAATGTGTTATGTCAAGATCTAATCCTCTAGATTAAAACCCTAAAATGAATTGAAAATGAGAGAGCAATGCATAGATTTGAATATGATAAAGAAAGCATACCAAGCCCCCAAGGCTAAAGTATTCCTAAAAAAATCACAATCTGTAGTTTCTACCCCATGATAGTATCCTTTGAATGCTTGAATGTTGAAAATGGTGGATCCAAGAAGAAGGAAGGAAGGAAGAACTCTCTCTTGCTCCAAAGAAGATCCATAATGGCTTGTCCACAAAAAATATTGTATGTATCAATTCATCATCATATCTTGTCCTTCTATATCATCCTCTTTCTTTCTTGCATCATCATCATGTCATAATTATAATTGCATCATATAATCTTACGATTTTCTCTCATGTAGGAATGAAGGCAAAAGAGAGTGTTTATATAGAGATCTCAATATAGATCTCCTAGGGCAATGCAAGGGACCCAAATTCAAATTTCACCTTGAATTATGGTCCAATTAAAATCACTAACCAAGGAGGGGATGTATTAATCTAAATATCAGGGAAAAAAAGTTTGCATCCAGACTCGGGGACCTATTTTAAGTTTTAGAACCCCGATAAGCTCTAGATTTGAAATTGGGGACCACCACCTGATAGAGGTCAAGGTCGACCTTGACCTTGACCTAGGTCAAGGATGAACTCAAACTTGACCTAGGTCAAGGTCAACCTCTATGCTAACCTAGGTCAAAATTTACCTCAACCCAGACCTTAGGTTTCAGGCTGGTCTCCCTGGGAAATCTGTAAGATTCCCAGGTCAACCGGGACCTAGGAAGGTGAGAAAACATACCAGAATGATGGATAGAGGCACAAAGGCCAAAGAGTGGGTATGATGAATATTTAGGAGAGATAATACATAGGTCTACCTAAAAATGGATTCATAGAAAGGTAGATTAAGGAGGACTCAAAGGATCCTAACCCTAATTTCACCTAGAAATGTAGAATCAAGTGCATGTGCATCCTAAATGAAAATCTAATATGAAAATGTACTAAAAGAGGGTGCTAAACCTACCAAAATGGAAGTGCTTCCATTTTAAGATGATACAATTGTATTAAGAATCTGACTGCTATTAGATTTTTTTTTATTACAATATATAGAGTTCTGATCTACAAACTCTAAATGCCAAAATTATGGCATCAAAGACTCTAAAATAATGAAAATGAACTAAAACTAAATCTTTTCTTAAAGAAATCTATTTCTAACTAACACTAAACAACTTGCATGGATTTTTAATCCTTTTAGAATCAGTTTTCCCATGCAAGAGGGATCAAACTCGTCAAGAAAGAAAAGAGAGAAGCTAGAGTTTCTTTGCATGCAACTGGAGTCTTCTTCTTGACCTTGGAGTTCTCCCTTGGAATCTTCATCTAGGGTTCTCTTTGAGGTGGGAATTGATAGAGGACCCTTAGTCCTTCCAAACTGAACTCTATTTAGGCATCAATCTAATATGAAGTTCAAATTCCAGGCAAAAAAGGTGACATCACTGGAAAAGCCCAAAAATTTGGACCCCGACCTCTGCACCAAAATTTGCCTCAGTACCATAAAAAAAAAATTGGAGACCCCAACATTTGGGTGTTAGTAATAACTAAGAGGGGGAGGGGTGAATCAGTTGCCTCAAAAATTTATCCAATCTAAATTTTAATCCACCAATCAATACTTCTCAAATTATTAAGTCCCAACAAGATGTATGCCTTTACTTGAAATAAATAACTGTCTGTCGATTTACCTTATCTGTCCTGATTCTCCTTGATAACCGATAAGCAGTAAACTATATTTACCGATGCTTAGTAAATATGTAGAGTATACTTAGTAAATATGTAGAGTATACCAATCAATCCACAAATGCATATGTAGAATGTAAAAAAATAAAGTAATAAACCATACACATATAACACAAGGATTTTAACGTGGAAACCCTGTTAAGGGAAAAACCACTGGGATCGGTACCCCAAATTTTCACTCTTCTGAAGTGAGCCCTGTTAGGAGCCAACCCTGTTAAAAGTTACAAACACACTATTAGGTGCGACCTTGTTAGAGAATTTTCAATACATAGGTTGTCACTTAGTATCTGGCATCTATGCTACCATCCTTGAATCAGTCTCATGACTGTCAATAGGCTTTATGCTAATCTTACTACCATCCTTGAATCATCCTCCTTCTTAGACTGTCAATAGGCTTTAGGTAAGACCGATGCTACTATCATAAGTCAACCTTTTGGTAATCTGTTAGGATATACCTCAAATACAAAAGACTGTTAAGTCTTGCTCTATTAAGAGACTTAATGCTTCAATGGTTAAACTGAAACAAAATGATCTGTTTATAATGCAACTTAATTGCAGATTTTTAGATCTATTTACTTACAATATCTTTATGATCAATGTATCAATACAATTCCTTTGTACTTAACTCTTTCTGCTCTGTGATGCTGTGCTATTATGTTTGTCGGTGTCTGCAGAATTTCTTAGCTCTCCCTTAGCTTGATTGATTAGGACTGTATAAAACTTTATCCTTCATCAATTTCTCTTCAGCATCTTCTATTAGTTCACTCCCCCATGTATCTAATTGCTTGTGGGAATGAATTATGCTTGTCTCTTAAATAGACATGATATTCCTTAATTCTAGGTTTTTGATTCTTGATTCTTGATTCTTGGCGTGAAAAACAATACAGCTAAATTGATTTATTCTTTAACTCCTGTTTTATCTCATAGTTATCTTTTTGTCAACTATATAAAGTTTCTTTAAATCAATTACTTAATGGTGGTTGAATAAAGAAAATAAAACAACCAGTTAAGTCTATCTCTTAGCTCTGCCAGCTAGATATATTGTCATTTTTTGATCTCTCTGTTCTATCGGTCAATTCTATAGTTCATCACCGGTGACAACTGCCAGTTTCATCGGTGTAGCTTCAGTTAGCTTTGGGATCTCTATCCGTTGGGCATCATAGGATCTTTCTCATTGGGAAACACTATTTTTAGCTTGTCAGGCATCCTATGATTCTGCTTCATCGGGAAATACTGTCTTCTGCTTGTCGGGCATTACTGTGACTTTTTCTCTATATTTATCGATGGTGTGCACTCTGTCGGTGTAGTCTATCACTTAGTGAATACTTGACTTTTATGCATTTCTGAAAGCATAATCTTTGTTCTATTGTTTCTCTGAAGTCTTTGGAATGACCATACAGATGATATCAAGTTGACATCAATGACAATACAAATCATTAATTGATTTAATGTCTTGTATTATCTTCAACTTAATATAGTCAATCATTTAATCAGTTACATGTCATCAATCTCTCCCTTTGGCATTGATGGAAACATGTTATATTATCATACTATACTATTTCTAATACAATATGAAATACAATTGTTGAGATCCATCAAATTACCAAACAGTTTGTTTTGATAACCGATAAAATGTCTAACCGCTGGTAAGCTCTGTGTAAGCTTAGATTTGATTCTTGTAGCTTTTCTTTTTCTTCTTCTGATGTGTTGTGTCCTCTTGATTGTTCTGCTTCTTTGATGTCTTGTCTTTTGTCTGCAACTTTTATATAAATTCTCTCCCTATGGATATGATCTCTCCCTTATCTGGAGTAATCTGTTAATGAATAGCTTTATGATGATAATATGAATACATTCTCTCCCTTTGACAACAATGCCAAACAAATCTTTTACAAATATCTAACATTCTGTCAACCATTTTCTTTTTTCCATAATATATTCCTTGAATTTCCCTTATCCCTCATCAATATAACAATCTGGTTCAGTGCTTGATTCTGATATATACCTTGTTGTATATAGATGTAGCTTTGAAGTTCAGATTGTGCTTGCATCAGTCTTGAATGATATTCTGATGCAGTGTTCAGTCTTTTTACTAACTGGTAGACATGGGTTTGACCCCTAGTCTCTTTCTCAGGTACTCAAATGTATCTTTGGGCAGTGGCTTGGTGAAGATATCAGCCAATTGTTCTTTTGATTGCACATATTCAAGTATCACCTCTTTTGCTTGAACTTGTTCTCTCAAATAGTGATATTTGATTGCAATGTGTATAGTCCTTGCATGCATTACTAGATTCTTGGAAATATTTATTGCACTGGTGTTATCACAATATATAACCACTGGTTCTTTTATCTTCATATGCATACCTTCCAGCAGTTGTTTGATCCATGCAATATTTGAGTAGTTTGCAGCAGCAGAAACATATTCTGCCTCTGTAGTAGACTAAGAGATGCATCCTTGCTTCTTTCTAATCCATGTGACAAGTCTGTCACCCATGAAGAATGCTCCTCCAGTTGTGCTCTTCCAGTCATCAAGATTTCTAGCCCAATCAGCGTCGGTAAATACTTTTAGTTCAAATTTGCCTTCTCTTCTATACCATAAGCCAAATTCCTTAGTATTCTTCAGATATCTTAGAATCCTTTTCACAAAAGTTATATGTGATTCCCTGGGGTTAGCAAAATATCTAGCAACAATTCCTACTGCATGTGCAATATCTGGTCTAGTGTGTACAACATACATGAGTTTCCCTATCATTGATCTGTATACAGTCTAATTTACCTCTATTGTCTTGTCTTCCTTTGTTAATTTTCATCTAGTAGCCATTGGTGTTCCAACAGGTTTGGAATCTTCCATCTTGAATATTTTCAGAACTTCTTTGATGTATTTGGACTGTGTAATTAAAATACCTTCACTTTGTTGAATGATCTGTAGACCAAGAAAGAACTTGATCTCTCCAAACATAGACATCTCAAATTCCTTGCTCATCTCATCAGCAAATGATTTGCATAGCATTTCATTGCCTCCAAATATGATGTCATCAAAAAATATTTCAGCAATCAAAGTGTTAGCATTAGTATCTTCTTTCAAATAAAGATTACTGTTCTCACTAGTTCTTATGAATCCAATACTTATTAGATAGGAATGAAGTCATTCATACCAGGCTCTGGGAGCTTGTTTTAATCTATATAAGGCTTTTTGAAGTCTACATACCATGCTCCTTTTGTTTGGATCTACAAACCCTTCTGGTTGCTCAATGTATACCTCTTCTTCAAGTATTTCATTTAGGAATGCTGACTTGACGTCCATTTGATATACCTTGAATCCTTTGTATTCCACATAAGCAAGTAGAATTATTACTCCTTCTAGCCTAGCAATGGGTGCAAAGG
The DNA here is from genome assembly GCA_018584345.1 of Thuja plicata. NCBI lineage: Eukaryota > Viridiplantae > Streptophyta > Pinopsida > Cupressales > Cupressaceae > Thuja > Thuja plicata. The sequence goes on from MU227137.1 coordinate 388,731, forward strand.
TCTCTCCATATTCTATACCTTCCTCTTGTGCATACCCTTTGCATACTAGTCTTTCTTTGTTCCTTGTGACTTCTCCATTCTCGTTCAGTTTGTTCCTGAATATCCATTTTGTACCGATGACATTCTTGTCATCCGGTCTTGGCACAAGTGACCATGTCTTATTCTTCTTAATCTGTTCAATCTCATCATTCATAACACTTATCCATTCTTCATTGTCTAGTGTAGCATTGACAAATTTTGGTCCAAACTCACAAATTAAGCAATTTGAGTTTAAAAAATTACTTCTTGTTCTTGTACCAGCTTTCTTATCGAATATGATCTGGTCCTCTAGATGGTTCCTTCTTACATATCTTGCAAGTATAGGTACAACTCTTTGCATATCAGCTTGATCTTCATTACCTTGCTCATTATCTTAATCATTATCATGACCGTCGGTAATAGCATTCTGACCGTCGGTTGTAATATTCTATTGTTCTTGATTTAAGCACTGTTTCTCAGGTAGAGTTGTGGGTTCTTCATAGTATACAAACTTTTTGTAGTCCTCTGGTTCTTTTGTGCTTTCTAGCTCATTCTTTTCTGTAAATTCATCAATCTTTACATTTGCACTTTCAACTATCTTTTTAGAAGCCTTGATTAGACATTTAAAAGCTTTGCTTTTGGTAAAATACCCCAGAAAAATACCTTCATCACTTTTGGTGTCTAGCTTTCCATTTCTTTGATCTTTTAAGACATAACATTGACTACCAAAATTTTTGAAGTAACTTACATTTGGTGTTTTACCATACCATAGCTCATAAGGAGTCTTCTTTGAGTCCTTTCTTAATTATACTCTGTTAAGTGTGTAGACAACAGTGCTAACAGCTTCCCTCCAAAAGATCTGAGTGATGTCCTTCTCTATCATCAGTGTTCTTGCACAATCAACTATTGATCTATTCCTTCTTTCAGCAATCCCATTTTGCTGTGGTGTTCTTGGTGTAGAAACCTATCTTTTTATTCCATGTTTATTAAAAAAATTAGTGAACTCATCTAATATAAATTATCCTCCTCTATCTGATCTCAGACATTTCAGATCCTTACCACTTTGTTTTTCTACCATAGCCTTATACCATTTGAACATCTTGAATGCTTCAGATTTTTCTTTTAGAAACATGACTGTCATCATTCTAGAGTAATCATCAACAAAGAGA
>MU227137.1:389967-403227 GCA_018584345.1 Thuja plicata
TTGAACATCTTGAATGCTTCAGATTTTTCTTTTAGAAACATGACTGTCATCATTCTAGAGTAATCATCAACAAAGAGAATAAAATATCTATCTCCATAATAGCTCTTTGTCCTCATAGGTCCACATACGTCAGTATGGACTAATTCTAGAATATCATCAGATGTATGGGTTTTGCTTTTGAAACTAGACTTTATCATTTTACCTTTTTGACAATTCTTGCACATGATGTTGTTTGGCTTTGTCATCGTTGGTAAGCCTCTTACACTCCTTTTCCTACTTATTTTCATCATGTTGTCAAAGTTCACATGACACAGCCTTTTATGCCACATCCATATGTCTTCATTTCTAGTCATCAAGCAAGTGGGGTTAGTATCTTTCAGATAGAATAAGTTACCTTTGGTCTGTTTACCAGTACCAATTAGTGTTCTTGATTCATTGAAGATCCTTGCCTTCTTGTTCTCAAATGCTACTTTATGACCTGAATTATTCATCTAAGAAACACTCAACAAATTATAATTCAATCCTTTTACCCAATAAGAATTTTCACATTTAATCAGGTTATTTAGCATTACTGTTCTTTTACCTTCAATTTGACAAGGTGAATCATTTCCCATTCTTACTGTACCACCTTTATAGTATTCAAAAGTATCAAACTTTTCTTTGTCACCGGTCATATGGTGAGTGCAGCCGCTATCTATAATCCAGATATCATTCTTACTAATCTTAGATATGAGTGTAGTTTCTTCATACCTTTCATCTTCATCTGAATCATCCTTCACAGCTAAAAACACTATTTCAACATCATCATCTAGTTCAGTGTCAGTATCCTCATCTTTGCAAGCAGCTAGATAGCTAGCCTTCTTGCCTTTATCATTGTAATCTTGAGTATCAGTCCTTTCTGATCATCTGTAACCTCTGTAATCTTTTTATCACCTCTGTCAGACTTCTTCTCAAAAGATCTATTATCACTTCTATCATCTTTTCTTTTAGGACATCTTGCAGCAAAGTGTCCACTCTCTTTACAATTAAAACATACAAGTGGTAACTTACCTTTGTATTTACCTTTGCCTCTTAGCATTCTTCTTGCCACGAGTGCTTCAATTTCATCTAGATATTCTTCTTCACTTTCACTTTCACTATCTCTTCTAGATGAGTGTCTCTGACTAGATTTGCTTATCCTCATAGAAGACTTGAATGCAGACTCTATGCTTGGTAAGATACTATTATCAAAATTATTCATCTCAAATGAAATTAGTCTACCAATCAGGCTATCAAGAGTGACTGTATTATTTTCTACTGTTCTCATTTCTTGAATAGCAAAGACTCTAATAGAATATATAGGCAATAGGGTTCTTAAGATTTTACTTACCACTGTCTCTTCTTCAAGTGTACCTCCAACACCTCGTATAGCATTGACTACTTCCTTTATTCTTGTGTTGTACTGTGTGATGTTTTCACCTTCCTTCATTCTGAGATCATCAAACTTTTCTCTAAGGGTTTCTTCCTTGGCTCTTAGAACATTTGCATCACCACCATGTACAATTTTCAACTTGTCCCACAATGTCTTTGCATTTTTGCAATCTTTGACATCCTCAAATTCAGCATCAGAGAGTGAGGCTAAAGGCTCTATAACCATGCAGTTATATTCATGCTTTACTCTTAATTGATCTACTGTCAATGGTCCTGTAGGCAAAACATATTTAGTATCTAGGTATTGAGTAATATCATTTCCAATACCTGATAAGTGAAGCTTTATCCTGCTTTGCCATGAAGCAAAGTTTTCCTTGTTCAACTTGGGCACATCTCATCTATTCATCTTGTGATCTTTTACTTAGGTCTTGAAACCTTCCTTCTAAGCACACAAGCTCTGATACCAATTTTTAGTAATAACTGAGAGGGGGGGTGAATGAGTGGCCTCAAAAATTTATCCAATCTAAACTTTAATCCACCAATCAATACTTCTCAAATTATTAAGTCCCAACAAGATGTATGTCTTTACTTGAAATAAATAACTGTCTGTCGGTTTACCTTTTCTATCCTGATTCTCCTTGATAACCGATAAGCAGTAAACTATATTTACCGATGCTCAATAAATATGTAGAGTATACCAATCAATCCATAAATGCATATGTAGAATGTAAAACAATAAAGTAATAAACCATACACATATAACACAAGGATTTTAACGTGGAAACCCTGTTAAGGGAAAAACCACTGGGACCGGTACCCCAAATTTTCACTCTTATGAAGTGAGCCCTATTAGGAGCCAACCCTATTAAAGGTTACAAACACACTATTATGTGCGACCTTCTTAGAGGATTTTCAATACATAGGTTGTCACTTAGTATCTGACATCTATGCTACCATCCTTGAATCAGTCTCATGACTATCAATAGGCTTTATGCTAATCTTACTACCATCCTTGAATCAACCTCCTTCTTAGATTGTCAATAGGCTTTAAGTAAGACCGATGCTACTATCATGAGTCAACCTTCTGGTAATCTGTTAGGATATACCTCAAATACAAAAGACTATTAAGTCTTGCTTTGTTAAGAGACTTAATGCTTCAATGGTTAAACTGAAACAAAATGATCTATTTATAATGCAACTTAATTGTATATTTTAAGATCTATTTACTTACAATATCTTTCTGATCAATTCATCAATATAATTCCTTTGTACTTAACTCTTTCTGCTTTGTTATGCTCTGCTATTCTGTTTGTTGATGTCTGCAAAATTCCTTAGCTCTCCCTTAGCTTGATTGATCAGGACTTTATGAAGTTTTATCCTTCATCAGTTTCTCTTTAGCATCTTCTATCAGTTCACTCCCCTATGTATCTGATTTCTTGCGGGAATGAATTATGTTTGTCTCTTAAATAGACATGATATTCCTTAATTCTAGGTTCTTGATTCTTGATTCTTGATTCTTGATTCTTGATTCTTGGTGTGAAAAACAATCCAGGGAAATTGATTTATGCTTTAACTCTTGTTTTATCTCATAGTTATCTTTTTGTCAACTGTATAAAGCATCTTTAAATCAATTACTTAACAATGGTTGAATAAAGCAAATAAAACAACCAGTTAAGTCTATCTCTTAGCTCTGCCAGCTAGATATATTATCATTTTCTGATCTCTCTATTCTGTCGGTCAATTCTGGAGTTCGTCGCCAGTGACAACTGCCAGTTCCATCAGTGCAGCTTCAAATAGCTTCAGGTTCTCCATTCATCAAGCATCATAGGATCTTTCTCGTCAGGCAACATAGGATCTTTCTCGTCGGGCAACACTATTTTCAGCTCATCGGGCATCCTGTGATTCTGCTTTGTCGGGCAATACTATCTTCTGCTTGTCGGGCATTACTATGAATTTTTCTCTATATTTACCGATGGTGTGCACTCCATCAGTATAGTCTGTCACTTAGTGAATACTTGACTTTTATGCATTGCTAAAAGCATAATCTTTATTCTATTGTTTCTCTAAAGTCTTTGGCATGACCATACAGATGATATCAAGTTGACATCAATGACAATACAAATCATTAATTGATTTAATGTCTTGTATTATCTTCAACTTAATATAGTCAATCATTTAATTAGTTACATATCATCATTGGGCCCTTTTGAAGGCCAAAAGGAAGAAATTCTAGGTGGGCCAACAGGTTGAAATGTTGAAATTAGCCTTTGGAGGAAAAATGATTGTGTGAAAATTGTACTTTCAAAAATGAATGTTCGAGATTTGAGAAGTCAGTTAGGGAACACTTACAGATGAGAAGCTTGCAACCTCTACACTATTTCTTGCACTTCTTCATAATTTATTTCCTTCCTCTTCACCTTGTTGACCCGTTGTTCTTGCTTCTCTCTGAAAATGATCAATTGGGAAGCAAACAACTTTATCTCTTCATCATGCTCAGAAATCCTCTGAATATCTTCGTTTGAATAAAATAGTTGGTGCAAGGCCTCTTTGGTGCTAACACCTACCAAATTATCCTTGAAATATTGTGTCACTTCCTTAGCTAGGCACATGGTTTGTCTATCTTGGTCCCTGTACAGTTCTAAACCAATTCCTGTGAAGAAGTTTTCTATCTCTTCGACCCATTCCATGAATTCTTTATTCCTTTCCAGTATGAGGGCTAGGAACCTTTTGTAAACCTTAATTGTTTTGGCTATGCCCTTAATCTAGGTTTCAAAGTTATCTAGTTCTTCACCCTCATATATTTTAACTAGGATTTGGAAGCGTTGCTTCTTGATAATCTTGAGGTCTTGGAGGGCATTTTTCCATTTGGTTACTTCAAAATCTAATCCCCCCTCACTCTCCATTAGATCAATAAACTTCATGGCCTTAATAAAAAAGAATCTATAAGGCCTAAAAACTAGCCTGATAACCTCTTCTCGATACTGCTCAAAATTATTCTCCCAATCAACACTTTCCTGAATGAAGGAAGGGATCACACCTGTCAGTAAATCTGAAGTAGCTCTATTTTCTAACATGGCTTGTAATGAGGCCTTTGGGAAACTTGGGTCAATGAGACCCACCATCTTATGAATGAACTTCTTTAGAGCCTCATTTTACTCTGTTAAGGACTTGATGGTTTCCTCGTCTTTGGTCATGAAACCTAGAGCATGTTTAAGCCCTAGGGCTGTCAGTTTCTTTCTTCCTTCCCTGATAAGCTCCCCTAGATTTACCTCTTGAAATGTAAAATCCTTAGAGGTTAATTGTGCACTAGAGGGAACTACTACCTATTCTTTCCAGTGACCCCTGGTGTCTTGAGTGACATGGGATATGGTCCTTGAGGGTATGTTGGCCTCTATCTGATGGAAGGCTTGCCCCAAGAATATTATACTTGTGTCTTCTCCTTCCTCTTCATCAGTGTAAGTTATTTTTTGAGGCTGGATCTCTTTAGTAAATCAAGTAGGTTTACTAAAGGTGATAACTGGCTCATATGGGGAAATATGGAGGATCAGAGCCAAGTTTTGTGATCCTGGAGTCACCTCCTCCTCTGCTTCTTTCCCATGTTCACCTTCTTCCCCACCTTGCCCCTCATGCATCTCTTCTTCATGGATTTATCATTCTCCCTTCTCTTCTTCTCCCTTCTCTTCTTCTATTGTCGCATCTTTTTCATCTTTATCTCGGTCTTCATCCCCTGAGGAACTGATTAACACTTCTATATTAAGACCAGTTAGGGCTGCCAGTGTAGTTTTAAAGGGAGACATGGATTTTGTACTTACTGACCCTTGGGGATTCAGGATGAAGCAAGGAAAAGGGACTGATGGGGGTGGATTAGGAGTTGGCATCATAGGTGGTGGAGTAGGAGTAGAAGGAGTCAGAATGGGAGGCGGGAGAGTAGAAGTTAAAGGAGGTAGAGTTGGCGTTGGAGTTGGGAGAGAAGGTGGTGGAGTAGGAATGGGAGGTGGGAGAGAGGTTGGTGTAATGGGAATGTGAGGTGGTGGAGAGGTTGTTGTAATGGGAATGTGAGGTGGTAGAGTTGATTTAGATCTCTCTCCTACAACTTTACCACCTTCTATACTCTGGGAAGTTGTGGCATCTTGGGTTTCAGGCCCTTGGCCAGTGCTAGAGTCCACTCCTGTGATAGACACGTTTGGTGTGGGATAAGTAAATTGGGCTAGAGGTGGAGTGATGATTACTTGGGGCTAGATGGGCACCTATGTCCCAAAGTTAGTTCTTTCTATTGAGTTAGGTGTATCCTGCCCTTGGTATGCAAAACCTTCTAGGCCTTCAAAATTAGATATCTTGAACTCATATGACCCTAGGTTATCCAAAGGATTATCTTTCTCTTTTGGATCCTCTGTATGTTTCCTCATGATCTCATTTTCTTTTCTCTTCTGAGAGGCTTCCTAAGACCTTTTCCTTTTTACCAAAGGTGCATCTTTGTCTTGTGGTTCCTCTTGTAAAGTTTCTAGCCGTGGAGAGGCAAAAGCTCTCCTCCTTTTACAAATTTTCTTCCCTTCTCTAGTAGTAGGGGGAGATTGGTCAGAAGTGGAAGGGCCTTCATCTTGGGTTTCCTATGATGATCCAACATGAGGATCTATCTACCTTGTCATCCTAGTTTTTGGGGCCTTGTTCCTAGGATTTGGACCATACTCTACTGCACACTCATAGCCATACACTGTCCCTGGCTTCTGAGATGGCGCCTTCTTGTATTGCGGTAAAGTAGACCTCTCTCCACATTTCTTATCCACCTTCCTGGGTGGATCCATAAATGTTTTCATAGGAATAGTATCCATTTGATAAGGTCTTTTAATCCATGCCTTTGTTGTTTTGACCACATGCCTCACTCGGAATTCAATATCATCATTCTCATCTTTATCAATTTCAAAATTTAGGATGGGCCTATTGTATATCTTATCCACAGTATAAATTTACTCCAACAAATTATCTAAATCTTTTTCCCAAACCTTCAGGGGGATTTGGACCTTCAAGGTCTCCTGTGCTAGTGTAAGGGACATCCTGCAGTAATCCCTGATTCTGACCTTGTGATCATCCATAGTTCATCCAATGATCTTCAAGGTGTGGCTCATGGATATAAAACTTGCCAATGATATGGCTATATATTCCTATTAGGTCAAATCAAGCCAGGACAATTTTATATAGTTGGAGTGGGCATTTGTCCCACTGAAAGGATAAGGACTTGCAAAATTTTATGTCCTGGAGAGTGTATGGGCCTAGGAAAATGGGGCAGTCCTAGTAGTGCTTCTTTTTATGCTTTATGTTCTCATATGCACCCGCAAACTATCTGGTCATTTCTAGAATGATTACCCAATCAGATGGGTACCTGGGTAGCTTCTTTGGGTTTAGGGTGGATCCTTCCACTCAAATGTATGTGAAAGTCTTAAACTGTATGTAGTAAACCCCTATGGCCCTCACTTTAGAAGCTACTTCTTCTAATAGTCTCTTCATGAAATCACCTCAATAGATCTGATGATTGCAAATATGAAAGCATCGTTCACTATCCTATAATTTGGGATATCTTCTGGCATATCTTCCCTTCTCACTAGTTATGGATATACAATATGGGGCCATGCATTTGGGTCATTGATGTTTCCCCTTTTTGTGAGCCCCGAATGGTCTTCCTGTGCGGCTAACAAGTACACTATATATGTACTCATGTAGAATTATGATAGTTGTTCATCCAAATTGTCAGTTATGATAGTGGCCCAATCGAACATGGCCTTACAGTTCCTAATCTTTTCTATTAATAGGATCATCCATTCCTTGATTTGGATGGACTGAGGTATTCCATACACTCATCTTATTAGTATTACCGCTACCTGGATGTCATCTTTTAAATACCCCCTTCTGAGGTCTATCTTGTCCAGTTTGTTCTTTGGGAGAGGTTGCTTGAGAAATTACTGATTTGTGATCACATATGCATCCTCAGCTTTGTTCCTGAACAATCTGAGCCCCTTTTCTATGAAGAAATGATAGAATTTATCCACGCCCTTTTGGAGATGGAAGACCTCTTCTATGTTGTCTGTTCTTATGTCTAGAACCACCTGTTCTTATGTATTTTTGACAACCCTTTCATCTGGGATCTAGTGGTTAGCTAGGGTCATGATTATCTTGGAAGATGTGACTACCACTAGATGGGTTGCTTCATTAAATAGGCCCTATATGACCTGGGAGGTACAGTCTTCGGAGCTTACCTTTGGTTGGGAACACCTTACTAGGAACTTATCCCAGTCTACATTCCCGATGTCAGTATTAGTTATCTCTATGTGCTTTTTCCCAATCTTCAAAGGGGGGTGATTCCCCTTGTATAGGTACTTCATCAGGAATGCTATTTGTTTCTCAGGCATTCCTGCAAGAAAAATGCAAGTATCAGTATCTTTTATTTGAAAGAAAACTAAAAAGAAGGAAAGGAAAAAAACAAACTAAGAAAAATAGAAGTGAAAGCTCTTTAAGTAGCTAGAAATGTAGTTTTCTCTCTTTTGGCCTTTTCAAGCTTTCAGACACCAAAAAAAAGGTCAGCATCTGAAAAGGCTAAAAGTGTGATGAACGAGGTTGGAGAAACAAGCCCTTTTGGGATTTTGGTGTGCGAAAGTCCGACAAGGTTTCGCACTCCAAAATTCCAAAACCTCCGGAAGGAGGACCCTATCTTTGGTTATATTACCTCTCGGCGTTTTGGGGCTTTCAAAAATTTTTGAGGTCCAAAACGCTGACACTATAGAAAGTGTGAAATGCACTTAGGAAAAATTCTTTGGGAGGGAAATATTTTGGCCTTTCGGAGGCCGAAAACCCGTGACTAGGTCGCGACACAAAAACACTAACTTCTAAAAAAAAACAAAGAAGGGGAAAAGAAGGGGGTGACCCCTCCACCAGTCTCAAGGTGAAAATCCTAAGGACCTAGGAGGGGGCATGACCTGACTATGCCAAAACCCTAAAAAAAGATGCAAAACAAATGTAAAAAAAAACTGGACAGGAAGCAAGGATTAAAAGGCCAAAGATACTTTGTTTTTTCCTCAACAAGCTCCTCAATAAACCCAGTTCAAGGAATAGAGAGAGGGATAGACTCAAAAACCCAAAAAAATAGGGGGGTCCCAATGGTTAGAGGACTGAAATGGGGTGTGTGTTGTGGAACCACAACAAATAGCCCCAACAAAAGGAGAAATGACCAAGGCATTTCTTTATCACCAAGAACCTTCTAGATTCTGACTTTGGAGCGGAGCGAAAACCAAAAGCTGTCCCTGTTGACTATCTTTCAATGACTTCTCAGTTTGAATTTTTTTGCTGGTCTCTTAGTGTGTGCTCACGTGTGTTCATTCCTTGACCTTTGATCATGGTAACTAGAACTTTTTTCAATTGTTCCCACCCTTCGCCATGTAGACTAGGGCTTCCCAGAAAGATCTTTGCTGCCAGTCAAGCGTCCATAGCCCCAAAATTTTTTTCCCTAAATCCCAAGTATAACCTTGCTCTACTACCAGTTGGGCCTCCATAGCCCTAGTAGAGGTTTTTATAGTCACCCTTGTCCATTTTGTCTGCTAGGCTGTAGCTATGTATGAGATTTCTTTTCTTTGAAACAATTTTTTATTTTCTTCTTGGTGCATGAAATGTATCAGACTTTTGATGTATGTAATTCTATATTTTCAGGTTCATACTATCTTCTTTGATCAATCTGAGCAACGATTAGGCTATGCTACTAGAATTTTACACTTGTGACCTCTTCGGGCCATTTTGTTTTTGTGTACTTTGTTCCTTTCTTCTTCAGCTATTTTTCTTTTCCTCCTACATTTGCATTCATTTAGACTTGGGTTTTGGGATCGGTGGGTACCCGAATCCATGCACTAGTGCTGGCCACAACTGAAAAACACTTGAGAAACCAAGACCCTTGGGTGTCATCTCTTAATGTGATTTTTGATTAGGATGAATGAGATTTACACATCTTCCTATTTTTCAATGAAAAATGCCACCACTTTGATTTTTGTAACGTTCTCTGCGCTGTATGTTTCTTTGGAGAATTTGACTAAGAAATACCTCTGCTCCAATTTAGGAACCACTTGGAATGAATCCAAGACACACTTGAACCAAAGAAAAATGAGCCCCAAAAAAAGAGGGGAACAAATACAGATGGAAGAAAGGGACTGACGGAGGGCAAAATGAAAGAAAGAAAGAAAGAAAGAAAGAAGAAAAAGAAAGAAAAAAGACTAAACTATGATACAAGGGACAGAAAGGCAGTCCTACATAGGATCCAAAATAGTGTTTGAGGAATTTCCCATTGACTAGAAATGGGTTCAACTCACCATCTAAGGTGCTGATCCTCAAAGTGTTCTCCACCAAGATCTCTGATATCTAGTAGGGGCCTATCCACAATTTTTGAAATTTAGTGTGGCTACCCGAATTTTCTTTTACCTTGTCCCACATGAGGACAAGGTTAGAGATCCTGAAAGCTTTAATGGTGGCTCTCTTGTTGAACCACCACTTGGTTATGGCCTAGTGATTTGATATATGCTCTAGGACCAACGTCCTTTTCTCCTCCAGTTTGAGGAGGTTCATGTGTCTGACTTGCACTCGATCTTTGCCTCCTATGTACTGGTCCATAAATCTAAAAATTGGAATTTTCAAGTTCATAGGGAAAACCAGTTGCAAGCCATAGACTAGTTGGTATGGGGATGTCCCCAAGGAATTCTTGATCCTCACGCGGTCTATCTACAGAGCATATTTTAGTTGTGTATGCCAATCCTGGGGATTGTCATTGAGGAGATGTTTGATCACTGTCATCAAGTTCTTGTTTGTAGACTCGGCTACACCATTGCCTTGTGGATAATAATTTGAAGAGAATTTGAGGATTACCTAGTTTTCAAAGTCTCATTGCATGAGTGAGGTGGAGGAGAAAGAGGGAGCATTGTCACATACTAGATAGAATGATATTCTGAACCTGGTTATGATGCACTCCTCTAAGAACTTGGTTACTACCTCCTTGGTGCAATTATTTAGTGCCTGGGCCTCCGTCCATTGTGTGTAGTAATCTGTAGTTGTTAGAATGAACTTGTGTCTTGCAGATGAAGGGGGGTTAATAATTCCAAAAAAATCTAAGCCCCATTGGGTGAATGGATGTACCTCATATACTGGCTATAAAGGCATTGCTGGATTTCTCACTCAAGTTGCACTTGTTTGGCAAGTGTAGCATGATCTCATGTGTTCTCTAGTGTCTTTGAATAATTTTGGCCAAAATACCCTGCCCTTAAGATTGGTGAGTAGTTTCCTCAATTCAACCGTGTCCTGTCTTGTATCAGTCATGAAAATATTCTAGGACTTTCTTTTCTTTGAAACTGTCCAGGCACCTTGGGTATAGACCTTCATAATTGCATTTATACAGCTAACCATTCTTCAACATGTAGGATCTTCTTTTGATTTTCAAAGCCCTTCTTTGTGAGCTATTCATCCCCTCTAGGAAGTGATTCTGTAATAGGTAGTAGACTACATCTTGATAGCATATATTAGTGATCACACCTTGGTTGGTGTAAGTTTGGCATACTAGACCTTCTTCCACTTCAAAGATCAGCTTTGTCAGGCCCTATCCTCTTACTAGTTGCATTGGCTGGATTTCTAGGTCAAAATATTGCAGGATTGCCATCAATTTTCCTCTTCACTATCCTAGCTCATTTTGCATTAGCAGAGATTTTACGACTACATCTGGGACTATCCCAAAGACCTTTCTCTTAAGATGTAGTGCCAAAATTTCTTTACCACTTTGACCAAAGAAAAAGATTGTTTGTCTAGGTTGGGGTATCAGACTTCAACATTTTAAAGGGGGAAAATCATGAAGGATATTAGTATCTCATTCTCCCCATCTTTCTTCTATGTGAGGATGTCAGCGCAAGAGTGTTCTAATGTGAAAGTGTATACTTTGAATAGAATAGTGTAATCTAGATTGACAAGGACAAGGGTCATCACTATGACGTTCTTGATCTCTTCAAATGAATTCCTTATTGGGGGAGTCCACTCAGTCTTAGCATCCTTCTTCAGCATGTTTTTGTGTGGTTTTACTATCTCAGAAAAACCACTCATGAAATTCTTTACAAAGTTAATCTTCTCGAAGAAAGACTTCAACTCTTTGCGAATGTGAGGCGACGTTAGCTTGAGAATGGCTTGGACCTGATTGATGTCAATTACTATCCCTATTTCTAAGATTATGTGCCCAAGCAACTTTCCTTCGATCACCCCAAATACACATTTTTTAGGATTTAGGTAAATCTCGTACTTCCTGCATCTTTTGACAACTCTCCTTAGGTCACTTATGTGATCAGATCGTTGTTTTTAAAAAAATGTTAGATCATCCATGATTCATTTTATGACTATTCCTTTGAAGGCAGTGTCCATTGCTCTCTAGAAAGTAGCCCCAATGTTGATTAAATAGAAGGGCATCCATTGATAGGCGAATGTCCCCCACTTGGTGGTGAATGTCATATTTAATTTGTCTTCCTCTGGCACAATTACTTAGTTATACCCTGAATATCCATCTAGGAAGGACATCATTTGGGAACCATTTACTAATTGCAATACCCCATCAAGAGAAGGGAGTGGGTACTTATCCTTTTGAGAGGCTTTGTTCAGATTTTAGAAGTCTACGGACAATAGAATCTCGCCGATCTTCATTATCACAGGTACCAAGTTGACCGCCCATGTGGAGTGTCATATGGGGAATATGATTGTAGCATCTAGCAACTTCTAGACTAACTTTTGTCAAGGGCTCCATAGTAGGATTAACGGGCCATTAACATTGATGGAACGGTTTAGAATCTAGTTTTAGTGGGATATTATGCACAATGACTGAGGTGTCATACATTTTTAGTTCTTCATAACTCCAAGCTATGACATCTCAATATTTTGTAAGTATGTGGACCATCTTTTCCTTCTCCTCTTTGGTACACACTCTCCCAATGTGAACTTCTCTTGGCTCATCTTCGGTGCCAAGGTTGTACGCTTCATACTCTTTACCATTGGGTGGTATGTCTGGATGTCTTTTCATAGCAGTCCCATCACTGTCAAAAATCCTCTTTAGTTACACCATTCCTTTGGGTATGAAATTGGTCCTTAGGTTTATGATGCCTTGATCATCGGTGTCTTCTAGGTTAACTTCCTCTTCTTCCTATTCCTTCTCTTCGTCTATGATATGTTTTTCAAACTCACCTGAGCACATGATGAACTCAAGGATGTGTTGATCATGTTGAAAGACTTGGAGGTTGGTGATGTTATCTAGGATGGATGGGGCTACAATGAGTTCAACTGAGAACTTCTTTAGTTTGGACTTCTCCATTGGATGTAAGAAACTGGCAGATATAGCTAGGGCATCGATGACGATGTTCTTCCTTTGTGGGATGGCCTTGATGTTGAATGCTTCGAAGTCATTGATCAAGTCCCATGCCCTATTTGGGTAGGCTAAAAGCCTCTTATCATTGCAAGAATACTAACTATGGACTTGTTTGATGACTAATTATGAATCTCCTTCTACCTTCAAGGCTTTTATGTAGGATTTGAGAAACATGCAAATCTACAGAACCCAAATACACCTGCATGCAAATGACCTAATACAAAGTAGAAGCACAAAGATGAAAAAGTAGAACTCAGAGATGCTCAAAAGAAGAAGCACAATATTATTCTCTCTGAATTAATGAAAAAATATTACAAGGTTCAACCTATAAAGGTGAACAAACCCTAAAACATAAAATCTAGGTTGCGCAATATAATTAATATAAAGTATTAATTATATGCACCTAAGAGATAGCTTAAGCGAAAAAGAGTAAGAAC
>MU227137.1:404508-422481 GCA_018584345.1 Thuja plicata
CTCTTCTGAAGGAGAGCTTGCAAATCTGCAATCTGTTTCTCATAGCCATCAAATCTCTTCTGATAACACTGTGACTCATCATGGGTCCCCTTCTGACAATACGAACAGGTGGGGTTCTGAGACTTCTTTTTCTCCTTCTGAGAAGAAGATGGTGGGCCAGTAGAGTGCTGAGAAGAGGAATCAAATACCTTCTTCGGCTTCGGCTTCTATGTACCATGAGATGACTTGGCAAGCAATGCCTGTGACTGTGAGGCTATAAGGGAATCCATCTGACTGAGCTTGGACTGCTCACGAGTTAACCTGTCACAGAAGGTCTCAAAAGAGGGCATAACATGTCATGTACCCAGTGCATCCATAGTGGAGTAGAAGGTAGAAGTGAAGATCTGATAAGGACCACGAAGCTTGGAGAGTATCAGGAAGATACACTCATCATCTGACTTCGTCTTTCCAGCAACCTGTAGAATAGATCGAAGGGACTTGAACTTCATCAGGAAGTCCTTAATGTTGGTGAATGAGTCAGGTGCCAAGGAGGTGAACTCTGCATCTATCTGAAGAATTCTAAACTGATCCATGGTGCCAAACAAGGTGGAGAACTTGTCCCACATATCCCTGGGTGTAGTCAGACCATCCAGGTGGAACAACAACCCATCTGAAATATTCATGGCAATGAGGCCCATCGCCTCATCCATCCTGTTTCTATGCATAAGAGCCTCATAAGGCCTCTGAAGAACTGGCTGAACCACATCCATGCAGGATGATAAACCTCATGACATGAGGAGTCTGGTCATGTGCGGCTTCCATGTGTGGTAGTTGTGAGGTGTCAGTCGGGCCACAGAGGGGTCCGACATTGAAAGAAGAATAAGACGGAAGTAGAAGGGTCTTTCTAAATGAAATGATAGAAAGTAAAATGCACCCCCCCATAATGTATAATCCTATCCCTTATGCACCACAAATAAACAACTACTGAAAGAATAGAGAAAATGAGAGAAAAACCTGAACACCGGATGCAGAGAGGAGGGAAATCAAAGCCTCAACTTCAATGCTAAAAATAGGAACTCAAACAGCTGAATCAGAAAACAAGACTAGCATCATTGTGTCTGTCTCAGAAACACCTTTCCGGTGATATTTTGTTTTCTGAAAAAGGACACCGTATGCTCAAGTTACGGCCAAAAAACCACAAGCACCTCCAAAAAACACCTTCTCTGGAAAAACACAGTCCTGCGATAAAATTTGACGGCCGTATGGCCATCGCAGGACGTCGGGCGGTGCTCCGGTGGTTTGTGGGTGGCACCGCCGGTGGAGGTGGTGGCTGGGCGGGGTGGCGGTGGTGGCCGGGCTGGGCGCGGGCGGCGGCCTGGCGGGGAGGAGGCGGCGGCGGGCTTGGGCGGCGGAGGAGCGGCCAGAGGGCGGCGCGCTGGCGCGCGACGGCGCACGGGTGGCGCGCAGGCGGCGCACTGGTGGCGCACACTGGCAGCGTGCAAAACTTTAATAAAAATGCATTTTTTTAAATTTTTTTCTAAGTTTTTTCTCGATTTTCGAGTCGTACGGCCCTAGGAGGCTAAAATGTTTTTGCCTGTAGTCACAGAGGCCAAAATAGTCAAACTTTATATGTTTTTTGACTCTCCCAGGCCTTCTGAACACAATGGAAGAGTTTTTTTTGCTCAAATGACACAGAAAATGGTGCCTCCTTCAAAGTGACAAAAAAAAACCCCAAAAAGGCTGTGGTTGTCGTCTTCAAATTGCGGCTTCATAGACCTTCGATCAGGCAGCGACAGGGTGGCTCTAATACCATGTAGAATTTGAGAAACATGCAAATCCATAGAACCCAAATACACCTGCATGCAAATGATCTAATACAAAGTAGAAGCACAAAGACGAAAAAGCAGAACTCAGAGATGCTCAAAAGAAGAAGCACAATATTATTCTTTCTAAATTAATGAAAAAACATTACAAGGTTCAACCTATAAAGGTGAACAAACCCTAAAACATAAAATCTAGGTTGCGCAATATAATTAATATAAAGTATTAATTATATGCACCTAAGAGATAGCTTAAGCGAAAAAGAGTAAGAACTAACTGATTACTCTAACATTTTATTCCTTTCTCGTGGGGTAGGAGGAGTCCATAGACCAATACTTCATATTCTGCAACATTGTTAGTGCACAAAAATTGTAATTTATGTGCACCATAGAAAGACATACCTCTTGGATTTATGATTTCGATCCCCGCTCCTACTCCTTGTTTACACTTAGAACCATCGAAGTGTAATTTCCATATTTGGTAGTATTTTGTGGGTTTCAAATCATCAAGGACCCTCTTTGAGAATCCATTTGTTTGGGGCTTCTACTTTTTTCATCTGTCACTACTTGAGGAAGTTGACTCTATTTTTCCCATCTCTTGGATATGTTTGAGGTTAGGGAATTTAGCACTTTCAATGTCTTTATCTTCCTGTAGCTCTTTGTATGGTGGACATGCTCCATCATCTGAAGTGCTCCAGTAACTGAATAAGTTCAATGTAGGGATTTCGGTATCTAAATCTGACCCACTATCTTGAATTTCGATCGGGGCACCCAGGTCCACTAGGTCATCTACCCTAGTCATGGTGCCACCTTTGCTTTCCACTTCAAGGGTTTCCTTTTCTACTTCAGGCTTCCTTAGGGTTTCAACTGGTAGGGAAATTTGGGTTAGCACTCAGGACAACGCATTTTGACAATTGGAGAACATGAATTCTGAGTGACTCTCTTGATGTAACCGATAGTGCTCTGGAAACAAAAGGATTTTAGGGTCCACGTCTTTCCCTAGGTGTTGTATACTTTTTTTTATATTGCTGATAAAGTTCTAAAAGATGCCCTCATGGATGTTGGACTCCAATAGGCCCTGCCCTAGACTATGGCCTTGTTTTTCAACTTCTCTTATTTGGAACATGAAAATGTCATCTGTCTGATAGGAGCCTAGGTTAATCTGTGTGAATAGAACTTCATTCAGAGCATTATATTCAGTGTTCATCCTTCTTAATTTAGGCTTGGCATCAATCTTGATTTCATTATTCACTCCTTTCCATGGTAACCACTGTGTGAAATCTGTGGACAACCATCCTCTCAAGCATTTGGTACATTCTCTACTCAGTAGCATTCCTTAAGTCTCAAGATATCTACTATGTGCACATCAATGTATTCTTGTATCCTTGGGTCAGAAACTAGTTGGATATGTATGTCCTTGAGAAAACCAATTACCTTGACTTCTATCTTGTTGAGTTGAATCACCACTATGTTTTTTTTTGCGGAACCATTCCCAGTTGTCGACAGATGGATAAAGACATGACGTTACACGAAGCCCTGGAATCAATCAGGAAATTGTGTAAGTTCTTCCCAAAAATCCACAGACTAATTAGGAATGGTGTTACCTCTATCATTTCTTTGAACATCGCTGGGAAAGCTTTGGAAGTGTTGATGCTAAAGGTGGTCTTTGCATTGCTATCTGTTATTCCTTTCTTTGAATGATCCAAGGATTTTAGGAGGGATTCTTTCTTAGAAGGGCAACCTTGAAAAATCTCAAACATGGATATGTTCACCTTTGTTTTATTTAATTCTTCAACTGCACTGTATTTTTCATTTGACCATGCTGAGTTCTTGTAACTAGCAAATGTGTTTGTTAGGGATGATGCATGAGAATTCAGACCTTTAGGTGGTGTAGGATTATTTCTTTGTCGTGGATCTGGTGAAGTTGGTTGTTTACTCAGAGGTATTCCATCGGTCATAGGTTCCTTTCAGCTCCATAGATTGTAGGATCTTCGATGATCATTTTGGAAGGTATGAACTTCAGAGTACTCAGGCTCGTTCTCTTTCTGGAATTGGAACATGAACTCTTCTTCTCCTGAATAAGGGCCCAAACTTTCCCCATCTCTAGAATCATAGGAATCAAACATCATAGTGTTGAACTGAATGGGTGGTTCCTCTAGATTTTGAGGATACTGGTTATAGGAGTTGCTTCCATATCCTTCATTTCCTTGGTGTAGATTCAGAGCCCCAACAAAATTGGATTCCATAGCTTCATAGGTATTATCATTATCCATTGGTATGCTACCATTGTTGGGCCGGGTGTTCCACGGTCTATTTGGTCTTTGCTTCCCAAATGGCTTATCCTGTGTATTGTTGTAAGTGTTGAAAAACCAATTCTAGTTCTGGGGATAAGTATTTGGACCAGCCGGTTCCCATTGGTACCCACTTTGGTTTTGGGAAGGATTCAACTTCATCTGGGTGAGCTCACTTGTGAGTTGGGACAAGGTTTTCTTCATGACATCCAACTCAGAGGCTAGGTGAGTATCAGGTTCAGCTTGGGGCACAACCCCCTGCTCCACAAACATTGTTTTATGAGCCTTGTAATCAGGATAGGTGATGGATGGTGGTAGGGTTGTGAATGGCTGTGCAGGAATTGGGTTTAGAGAATACATATGAGTGGCCAAAGCTTGATTGCTTGTTGAAAATGGATGTGGGGAAGTGATGTTGTTAATAGCGGTCATATTTGCAAAGTTCCCGTCTTGTAGGTCCATTGGTTGTGTGAATGTTATGGCCTCATTATCCACCTTTTCCATTGTGTCTCTATCTATAGGTGGGAGTCTTCTTAGAAAAATTGAAGTGAAGGGGTCCAGAGATTTGAGGTAAACTTGTATGACGGCCGCCTCTAGTATGGTGTAAGGAGCTTCCAACTTTTGATTCATTTTGTGGAAATGATGATTGAACATGGCGATGTGTTCCTTAGGATATTTTCTTGTTTTTATGAACTGGTGATGTGTCGTAGCAAGGTCCACATACAACTTGAATTTATTGAGAAATTTGGTTTCAAATTTGATCCATGCAAAGATAGATCCCCATGGTAGGTTTAGATACCAGTTGTATGCAAATTCTCACAATGTGTATGGGAAAAGATGACAAACAACATCTTTGTGGGAAATCTCTTTGCAGTTACAAATTTCTTTGAAGGCACATATGTGCTCTTCTACTGTCCTTGATTCACCATATATGAAACATGTGCAAAACTTCTCCAAAGTTTTGTGCAATTCATGGAGCTACCCAACGAAGTTTAATGGTGACCTTTGTGCATTTGAAAAAAAATTCATTCGACAAGGTTGCTGCAAATTTTGATTTTGGTTTATGGTTGTGAGAACAATTGGGACAATGATGTGTGATTTCTATCCAAGCAGGTTCTATGACTCGGTAGGATGGTGAGAGGAGTTCTCTCTTGTCTTCCCTTTGTCTCTACGAGCTCTATAGTGGTGAGTGAGTTCAAGGAACTCGCCTCTTTTTAGAGATGATCTAAGAACTCGCTCGAACCATTCCAGAGAAAAAGATCCAATGTTATCCATATTTTCAGTCTTGAGGCCCTCCTTCTAGCGCCACTTCTATTGAGCGTTGTTTTTACACAAGTCAATTGCTAGGATATCGAGATTCAATTTCCTCTCTTGAAATAATAATGGAGTTATTCTCAAGGTTCTCCGGGGTCATGGTACAACCTGCTTGGTTACTCAATTGAAGATAAATGTGAATGTTCATGAGGAGGCCTTTGCTGGTACATTCAGGACATCAAATTGCAAAATAACTTTAGTAATTTTTTGGTATTTTATGATTTATCAAAGATTGTAGTTTTACTAATGATGCAAATTTATGTTTTAAAGATGATGACTTTCAAATTTATGACAGAAATTAAAAGGAGTAGGGTAACAAGAAATGAAATAACTTGCTGAAAATGAAATCCTAATGGACATAAAATGTTGTTGATCCTTCCTTGCAAATTGAATGATAGAGAGATTTGGAACAAGCCCACGAAGTATAAATCAGACAATGTCGCAATTCTATACTCAATGGATGCAATCATTTAGAGAGAAAATGTATTCAATTGTGCAAGATTTTCAAAACCTATCAAATCGTGAAGCCACCAAGATGCACGCACACACGAGATGGATTTATCATTGAGCCCAATAGATGATCATTTCCATACATTGGTCACAACAAGGTAGATGAACAACAACAAACTCCAACTAGTAGAAACGTATATTCGAAACACAGTAAAATAATTAGCTCTTTGAAATAATGAATAAGCATGCACACATTCATCAATCTCGCATAGATAGCATAAAATATCACCCCACAAATGAAGCACCAATTGTAGATCTTTATTGTATTAATAATCCAACCCTATTACATTGCTTTTGATTACAATATATAGAGTTATGATCTACAAACTCAGAATGCTAAAATTAGGGCATAAGAGACTCTAAAATAATGAAAATGAACTAAAACTAAAGCTTTTCTTAAATAAATCTATTGCTAACTAACACTAAACAACTTGTATGGATTTTTAATCCATTTACAATTAGTTTTCCCATGCAAGAGGGATCAAACTCGCCAAGAAAGGAGAGAGAGAGAGAGAGAGAGAGAGAGAGAGGCTAGAGTTTCTTTACATTCAACTGGAGTCTTCTTCTTGATCTTGGATTTTTTCCTTGGAATATTCATCTGGAGTTATCCTTCTAGTGCCACTTCTATTGAGCATTTTTTTTACACAATTCAATTGCTAGGATCTCAAGATTCAATTTCCTCTCTTGAAATAATAATGAAGTTATTCTCAAGGTTCTCCAAGGTCGTGACACAACCAACAAAGGCCTCCTCATGAACATTCACATTTATCTTCAATTGAGTAACCAAACAGGTTGTACCACAACCCCAGAGAACCTTGAGAATAACTTCATTATTCTTTCAAGAGAGGAAATCAAATCTCGAGATCCTAACAATTAACTTGTGTAAAAATAATGCACAACACTTTATTTCTGGTTACATCTCCATTCTCATTCAATTTGTTTGTGAATATCCATTTGGTGCCAATGACATTCTTATCACTCGGTCTCGGTACTAATTTCCATGTATTTTTTTTGTATTTTTTCAATTTCTTCATTCATTACAGTAATCCATTCTTCATTTTCTAGTGCATCTCTAACATTTTTATGTTCAAATTTACAAATTAAACATGTGTTGTCTTTCAACTTACTTTGAGTCATCAGGCTAGCTCTTTTATCTCAAATAATATGATTCTATGGATGATGTCTTCTCACATATTTAGCACGTACAAGTTCAATTCTTTGTTCTTCATTGTCTTCTCCTGTAGGCTCATTGTGTTCTCATTCATGATCTCCAGTTTCAACATTTTCTTGATTCTTGGTGTGTGCTTCTTGCTGCCCAGTAACATTACCCTGTTACACGGTAAAGTTAGGCATCTGTGTCGGTATAGTATCAGGTTCTTCCATGTAGACAAATCTACTATAATATTCTGGTTCTTTAATGCTTTCCTCATCATTCTTCTCACCAAATTCATCAACTCTCACATTTGCACTTTCAATGATCTTGTTAGAGGTCTTGTTCAAACATTTTTAAGCTTTACTCTTAGTAGAATATCCAAGAAATATTCCTTCATCACTTTTTGAATCAAATTTACCATTTTGATAATATTTTAGAATATAACAATGAATGCCAAATATTCTAAAGTAGCTCACATTAGGTGTATAACCATACCATATCTCATAAGGTGTCTTGTTTGTATCTTTCTTCAGTTGTACTTAGTTCAGTGTGTATACAGTAGTACTACCAAATCCTCTCTAGTATGATTGTGCAAAATTCTTTTCAATCATCATTGGTATAACACAATCTACAATTGATCTATTTATCCTTTCAACAATTCCATTCTACTATGGTGTCCTCAGTGCAGAAACCTATCTTTTGATTCCATACTCATTACAAAAGTTAGTGAACTCATCAGAAATAAATTCACCTCCTCTATCATATCTCAAACCCTTCAGTTCTCTACCAATTTCTTTTTCTACTTTAGCTTTGTATCATTTAAAAATATTAAATTCTTCATATTTTTCTTTTAGGAACATTACAATCATCATTCTATAGTAGTCATCAATGAATAAATTAAAGTATCTATCCCCATAATATCTCTATGTTCTCATTGGTCCACATAGGTTTATATGAACTATCTCCAAAATATCATTAGATGTAAAATTCTTTCTCTTAAAACTAGATTTTGACATCTTTCCCATTTGACAATTCTTGCACATTACATGGTCTGGTTTAGATAAGCTCGGTAAGCCTCTAAATTTTCTTTTCTTCCTAATATTAACCATGTTGTAAAAACTTACATGACAAAGCCTTTTATGCCATAACCATACATCTTCATTCTTAGCCATCAAACAAGTAGTTTCAACAGTGTCAAGATAGAATAGGTTACCTTTTGATTGTTCGCCAGTGCCGATCAACTTTCCTGTTCCATCATAGATTCTAGCTTTTCTATTTTCAAATTCAACTTGGTGACCTATGTTATTCAATCGTGAAACAATCGACATATTATAATTAATTCATTTCACCCAATATGAATTCTCACATTTGATTTGATTGTTCAGCATAATAGTACCTTTTCCCTTCACTTGACAAGGTGTATCATTTATCATTCTAATAGATCCACCATCATAATGTTCAAGAAATTCAAATTTTCCTTTATCTCCAGTCATGTGATGTGTACAAACACTATCAATAACCCAAATGTCATGCTTAATAACTTTAGAAATAAGTGTCTTCAAGATAGTCTCATTTTGGGTCGAGAAGCTAATGGAAGGTACTCTGTCTCTTCGGCCTCTGCCCTCCTCTCTGAGCTGGAAGAAATCTTGTTTTGCTCCCACGTATGGAATCAAAATCTTATACCTAAAATTAGAATGTTTTTCTGGCTGCTTGTTCAAAACTGAATCCTAACACTAGATAATCTCAGCAAAAGAGGTTTTAATATGCCCACTAGATGGTTTCTCTGTTGTGTTGAAGAGGAAAATTGTAACCACTTAATGATTCATTGTTCCTATACTAGAAATGTTTGGGATTCAATCTTCAAAAAGATGAACATGGAATGGGTGAAACCTCAAAGCATCAAAGATTTTTTTAAACAATGGTATTGTCCCTTCCCAGGCAAAGAAATAAAGAGACTTTGGAAGTTGATTCTCCCTCACTTTACTTGGAGAATCTGGAAGGAGAGAAATAATAGGGTCTTCCATGATAACACTCTCCTCATGAGAATGTGACAAATATGGTTTGTAGAAGCTTAATGGAAAAATTTAAAGGTCCTAATCCTAAAGAATCTAAGACCAGGAATAAATCCCAGGACATAAGTGAATTTATTAAAAGGGAGGAAAATAATAAAAAAACTAATAAGACCAAAATCAGAGAAAATATTGTTTGGACTGCTCCCCCGAAGGGTTAGATGAAGGGCAACTTTGATGGAGCTACTAAAGGTAATCCTGGGAAGGATGGGGTGGGTGGAATCATAAGGGATTGGAATGGAAAATGTCTTGGATCTGTGGCTATTCCTATTGGGATTTAAACGAATCATGTGGCGAAAGCTCAGGCTGCTCTCAAAGTGGTTAAACTGGAAAAAGAGTTGGGAAGCTCAAAGATTTAGCTGGAGGTGGATTATTTAAATATAATAAACTATATTAAAGGCAGGAATTCCCCTTCATGGACTATAGCCCATATTATTGAAAAAATTATTACTATCCTCCAAACCTTTTAGGAAAATTATATTTCCCACATTTACCGTGAAGGAAATAAGTCGGCGGATGGTTTGGATAATATGGGGACCCAAAGTGACATCACCCAAAATTGGATCAGAGAGGAAAATCTTAAAAGTGATATGAGGAGTCTTATCAATTATGATAGACTAAACCACAAGCAAGGTGTAATCAATATTAATTATGATAAGGACACTTAATGTTTTGAGGCAGGATAATTGTCAGAAGAGTTGTGATAGTGTCATGATTAAGCATAAACCACACGGATTGTGGGTCATTTTTGGTAAAGCTATTCGAAGCAACCAAAAAAAAATTGTTATCATCCAGAAGAGAAAATAGAGATCTTTGGGCAGGATGGGTGGTGGTTTGAAAAGAGAGGAGCCACTGGACTGTGAGAAGTTGAGGCAAAAAAAGAAGGTTTGGAAAAAGCTGAAACATGGTGGTGTTACCCCCTACATGGAAAGATTGCACATCTTCGACAAAGATATCACCAAGATTTTTGCAGATGGCTGGGTGAATGGCAAAGTCAATCTGGGTGGTAAGTATTTCCAGCTTACTTTGAGGCTTTTGGTGGAAATTATGGGTTTGCCTTCGGAGGGCATGAAATTTTACAAGGATAACAAAAAAATGGGGATGAAAGATTTTAAATTGTTCACTAAAAGTGTTGAAGAAGAAGCTCTTATGAACAAAGGGATAGGAGACTATGTGAATATTAAAAAAATTAAGAGCATCTGGGCTGAAATATTGACTGTTATGATTGAGTACTTCACTCTGGATGGGCGTTACTCAAAGATTTACAATTTGGATTTTGTGTTGGTTAACCATTTTAGGCAATAGAAGAAAGTTTCGTTCCCTTACTTCATGCTTAACTCGCTGAATAATAGCATTGTGGATAATAGGAAGAAGGCCAGCAACCCTGTTCTTCATGAAGGGTTGATAATGCTTATTATGGAGTATGCTTGAGATAGGATCCCTAACCCAATACCCAAAAGGGTAAAAGGGAAAAGGAAAATAAATAATGAATATGGTAAAGAGGAAAAAACCTAGAAGAGGGATGGGAAAAGGAAGAAGAAAAATAGGGAAAGAAGGGAGGACATGGAAGCCCATATTTCAACCCCTAAAGGGGATGAGAAGGATTTTAACAATAAAGATAATGATGATGATCAAGCTAATGAAATGGATACCTCAGATGTTAAAATCCAAAACCCTAATAAAGAGGAAAATGAGGAGAATGCTGAGGGGAAGAAGAAGAGGAAAAAAATACTGAAGGAGGAAGTGAGGAAGAGGATATGCCAAGGAAAAAGAAAACCACAGCAGTGAAAAGGAAAATGCCAGAGACCAGGGGAATTTAGGGGTTGGCAAAGATAAGATGACCACTGAAGACTAGAGAAGAGATAATACAAATTCCAGTGGGCAGGAAAAGGGTACCACTATGGGTTTTGATTATGATGATCTTATTCAGCAAGTGGTTAACGGTAAAAAG
Organism: Thuja plicata; assembly: GCA_018584345.1. NCBI lineage: Eukaryota > Viridiplantae > Streptophyta > Pinopsida > Cupressales > Cupressaceae > Thuja > Thuja plicata. The sequence continues at coordinate 415,593 of MU227137.1, forward strand.
GGTCATTGCATAAATATGGAGAAGTGGATAGAAGATGATATCCAAGAAATGAAACAACACTTGAAGGCTCTAGAGGATACTATGGAGCCCTTAAAAATCAGGTTGGAAAAACTGGAAATGAAGTTTTTGATGGAGGTAAATAGCAATAACTTGGATGAAAGCCTGACAGCTAAGATCAAAGCCATTTTGGAGGAGAATCTGAAAGACATGAACGACAAGATTAGTTATAATGGGAATATTATTAGTGAAGTTCTAAAGCACAATAATGAGGGACTTAAAGTCTCAATTATGAACTTGAAGGCCATTTATAATTACTTGGAGAGAAAAATGCTGGAAAATACTACTATCACTTTGGCTGATGATGCTGGGAACTCTGGACTAGGAACTAGAACTAGAAGAATCCTTAAATGTACACTGCCCAAAACCCCTAAGGAGATGAAAAGTATCAAAGATGCTATCCAAAAGATGGAGGATATGCATAAAGAGGCCGAGAAGGCCACGATGAACAAAATGTATCTCCTGGTTGGTTGCTGGTAGTTTGCTGGTTGTTGTTCTATTTTTTGTTTCCAGCTTTTTTTTTTTGTCTTTTGGTTTCTTAGATTGTTGGTTGGGGTCCTTCCTTTTGTCTCGATGTAGGCTTTCATTGTTTGTCTGGGCTGTTAATGCTTATCTTTTTTGAGAATCTTTTGTAAATGGTTTCAAGGCCCATTCAAAACCTGTATTTACATCTATCAAAATCTTTAGAAACAAGTTTTGTTTCTACATACCTTTCATCTTCATCTAAACCATCTTTCAAAGCTACAAACACTATCTCAATATCTTCATCACTATCAGAGCCACTATCATTATCTTTATCTTCAGAAATGTAACAAGCTTTCTTTCCTTTGTCTTTGTAATCTCGGTCATTCCTTCTGTCATACTGTCGGTTGCTTCTGTAATCTCTGTCATCTTTTCTTTCATTAGATCTATCATTTATTTCATCATTCTTTCTGTTAGGGCATCTTTCAACAAAATGTACAATCTCTTTACAATTAAAACATATCAAAGGTAGTTTTCCTTTATATCTTCCTTTTCCTTTGTGCAATCTTCTAACCATTAATGCTTCAAGTTCATCAAGTTCCTTATCATCACTGTTACTGACACTATTATTTATGATTATGTGTTTGCTACAAGATTTACCAATTTTCAAAGTAGACATAAATGAAGATTCCATAGAAGGTACAAGACTGTTGTCAAAATTGTTCATCTCAAAAGAAATTGATCTTCCAACAAGACTATCAAAAATAATATTATTTCTAGGTGTTCCTCTCATTTCATGTATTGCAGAGACTCTTATAGAATATATAGGCAATAAAGTTTTAAGAATATTACTCATAATAGTGTCTTCGTCAATAGTTCCACCAGCTCCTCAAATAGCATTTACAACTTCCTTTAGTTGGGTACTGTACTGTATTATGTTCTCTCCTTCTTTCATTCTCATATCATCAAATTTTCCTCGAAGACTTTCAACTTTAGCTCTTTGTACATTTTCATCTCCTCCATAAACTAGTGTAATCTTATCCCACATCTACTTGGTTGATGTACATGTCTTGATATCTTCAAATTAAACATCAGTGAGTGAAGAAGCAATCTCCACCATTATAACATTATGTTCATGTTTCTCTTTCATTTGATTAACAATCAAGGGTCCAGTAGGTAGGATGAATTCATTATCTAGGTATTTTGCAATGTCATCTCCAATCCCTGATAGGTATAGCATCATTATTTTTTTCCATGTCAAGAAGTTATCCTTGTTTAGCTTCGATGCGTCTCTCTTATACATCTTGTGATCTTTAGCTTAAGTCCTTCACAACTTTCCTTCTAAGCACTGTATGCTCTAATACCAATTGTTAGAATAACTGAGAGGGGGTGGGGTAAATCAATTAGCTCCCAATTATCCTACAGTCCCAAATTCCTCCAGATGTATATAAAAACAATTTCAAACATATAATTCAACTCGGTGAAATGTATACCATAATCTCAAACTTTAGTCATATATTATTTACCGAGTATCAGTAAAATTAATACTATCATTAATGATCAATGTAGATAAAGTAATGTATAAATAAAATTAACAATCCACAACAATCATACACATTGAGACATAGATTTTTAACATGGAAACCGTGCTAAGGGAAAAACCACCTAGGACCGGTAACCCAAAATATTTCACTCTTCTGAAGTGAGATCGGTTAAGAGCCAACCCTGTTAAAGGTTACAATGCACACTATTAAGTGTGACCTGGTTAGAGGATTTAAAAATAATATTTCTCTCTTGACCATGCATTCACTATGGGGTCAACAAGAAAACACTCAACATTCATTAGAATGTCATAATAAAGACTTTCACATCCTACTCGGTTAAGAGATTTATCTGTAACAATGGTTAAAATGATATAGTAATGATCTGATTCAAATACAACTCTATTTTGCATATTTTCATATCTATGCTAAGTAAATAATACCTCTAATCAATTTTTTCACTTCATTTCATCTATTTCATTATACTCTATTCTTCTCGATAATGCTCTTTCCTCTGTCATTCGGTGATGTCTGCATAAAATGCTCAGTTTTGTCTTTAACCAGTTTGATTAGCCATGCATAAAATTCACATGTGCGCATCATAGCATCATGTAATTCATAATGAATCTCTTATCTCTTATATAGACATCATATCTCATTTAGTTTCCATACTTTAGATTTTTTCGCAATCTCCATCATTGATTTTGCCACTTAAACCTTCCTCAACAGTTGTGTTAAAAATACGTTTCAATCTTCATCGTCTGATCTTCATTAAATTTTCATAACCATTTGATCAACATAAAAAACCTTATCATTTACCTTGAAGTCATCAATTTCTAGCTCAACATTCTAGTCGACCTCAGTTTGATTAAATTGCTCAGTCAATACCATGATGTGTCAGCGATCCCTAGCTCGGTTATCACTATGCTCATTATACACTGTATTCTAGTTAGTGTTCACTGTCTCTCAGTGTATATAGAACTCTTTATTTACTGACCACATAAACTTTGTTTCTTCCAGATCTTCAATCCATAATAGATTTTTGTCACCATAATGATACTCAAATAAGTTGACATCAATGGAAATACATTAACTGATAATGTTTATCATCATATCTATAACTCGATTGAGTATCAACAAATGAATTTAAACATACAATTAGTTGTAGTTCATCAATAACAACTATCTTACCAGTTAAGGTTTGAGATCAATGACAATATAACAATTGTTTCAATTGTAGTTTCCAACAATATCCCTCTTTGACATTGATGGAAAACACATGCAAACAAACAACACATGCAAGGTTCCCAAACAATCCAAAGTATGTTATCTGTAAATAGATTTTCGTTAATGTCCACTGATTTTCTCCGATACAAATATTTCTCCCTCTTGGATAGATTTCTCTTTGTAGCTTATCTCTCATAGATTTCTCCCTTAATGGTATATCTCCCTCTTTGTTTCCTTACTGATTTCTCCCTCTTTGACAACAATGCCAAAGACATACATCTTCATCATGTAGATATTTTTTAGTAATGTTTCTAAATTCTATGCTCCCTCTATCATCTTTCTTGTGACTGATCAACATATTTTCTTTACACTTTACAAATTTAGGCAACTTCTAAAGTGTGAACACCATTTGAATCAATCTGTCAGGTATTCTATGTAATACATTTGATGCAATCACTCCATGTGATCTCATTTATCCTCAGATAGGGGAATCACCCCTAATTTACCTCTTTGATACTCATGAGCATCCTTAGGTAATGCCTTAGTAAATATATATGTCAATTGTTCCTTTGTATTTACATATTCAAGTCTTACTTCTTTGTCTTGTACCAGCTCTCTCAAGTAATGATACTCGATAGCAATATGCTTAGTCTTTGTATGCATCATAGGGTTCTTTGAAATATTAATAGCACTAGTGTTATCACAAAAAATAACAACTGGTCCATGATTTCTTCCTTCATACCTTTCAACAATTTCTTGATCCACACTATGTTTGAACAATTCACTACTGCTACAACATATTTAGCCTCTGCTATAGATTGAGAAATATAGTTTTGTTTCTTGCTTGTCCAAGAGACTAATCTCTTTCCTAAAAAGAATGCACCACCACTTGTGCTCTTTATGTCATCAACATTACCTGCCTAATCCGCATCTGTGTAAACTTTTAGTTCAAACTTCTCATTCTTCTTGCAATATAATCCATAGTCCTTTTTTCCTTTCAAATATCTCATAATCCTTTTCACTGCCATCAAGTGAGTATCTTTAGGATTTGCAAAAAATCTTACAACAATCCCAACTACTAATGCAATATCTGGTCTACTGTGGACAACATATTGTAGTTCTCCAATCATTGTTCTATACAGGGTTTGATTCACTTCAGTTGTCTCATCTGTCTTTGATAGTTTCTATCTAGTAGCCATAGGTGTACTTACAGGTCTAGAGTCCTCCATGCCAAAAAAATTTAGTATCTCCTTGATATAATTATATTATGTAATGTGGATACCTTTCTTCATCTGATATACTTGCAAACCAACAAAGAATTTGATCTTTCCAAACATAGACATCTCTCCAAACATAGACATCTCAAATTCAGTTTGCATCTCTTTTGCAAATGTTTGGCACAAAGCATCTTGTCCTCCAAATATGATATCATCAGCAAATATTTCAGCTAACAATATACCTTTACCTTTCTGATACTTTAAGTATAGATTACTGTTGTCATTTGACCTTGTAAATCCAATCTTGACTAATTAATTGTGTAATCTCTCATACCATGCTCTGGGGCCTTGCTTCAATCCGTACAATGCTTTATGTAGCTCTTGCAAACATTTTCTTCTTGCTTGAATAAAAAAATCCTTTAGCTTGTTCAATGTATACCTCTTCTTCTAGTATTCCATTCAGAAATGTTGATTTGACATCCATTTGATATACTTTGAATCCTTTGCAAGTTGCATAAGCCAGTAGAGTTCTAAATCCTTCCAATCTAGCAACTGGGGAAAACATCTCACCATAGTCAATGAATTATTCTTGTGCATAACCTTTGCATACTAGTCTGACCTTATTTATTTTAAATTATCCATGTTCATTCATCTTATTTCTAAATACCCACTTGGTTCCAATAACATTCTTGTCCTTTGGTCTAGGTACTAGTGTCCAGGTTTTGTTCTTCTTGATTTGTTCAATCTCTTCATTCATGGCCTATATCCAGTCTTCATTACCCAAAGCATCTTTCACTAATTTAGGCTCAAATTCACATAATAAACATGTCTGATTTTTCAATTTGATTCTTGTCATGACTTCTGAATCTTTATTATCTCCAATAATTTGATCTAGTTTATGATGTCTTCTTACATACTTTTCTAGTGTAGGCTCTGGTCTCCTTTTCTCTTGTTGTTCTTCCTCAAATTCATCATCAAATTTAATTTTAGGTTCATTTTGTGTCTCTGCTTCATTCTCGACAGTCTCCTCCTGATGCTCGGCAACATCTTTTTGTAACTCAACATTCTCTTGTTGTTGCTTGGCAACATCATTGTGTTGTTTGACAACTTCTTTTTCTGGTTCAGTAAACTGTTGGGCTCTCCTTCGTTCATGTAAATGAAAGATCTATAGTCTTAAGGTTCTTACTTGCATTCAACTTCATTCTTTTATGCATATTCATCAATTCTAACATTTTCACTTTCCACAACTTTTTTAGTGTTATAATTCAAACACTTATACACTTTTCTCTTAGTGGAATAGCCTAGGAATATGCCTTCATCACTCTTAGCATCAATTTTTCCATTTCTATTGTCCTTCAGTATATAACATTTGCTCCCAAAAAGTTTAAAATATTTTACATTAGGTGTACAACCATACCATAACTCATAAGGTGTAATATCAATACCTTTCTTGACTTGTACTCGGTTCAAGGTATAGACTGTTGTACTTACAACATTCTTTTCTATCATCATTGTTCTAGCACAATCCACTATTGATTTATTCCTTCTCTTAGCTATGCCAATCTGTGGGAGAGTCCTTGGAGCAGACATCTATCTTTTAATTCCTATATCATTGCAGAATAAGTTGAACTCGTTAGATATAAACTCTCATCCTCTGTCAGATCTCAGACATCTCAAGCTCTTACCTATCTCTTTTTCAACTTTTGTCAAATACCACTTAAATAACTGAAAAGCATCATATTTTTCTTTGAGAAACATTTCAGTCATCATTCTAGAGTAATTATTAACAAAAAATATGAAATATTTATCACCTCATTAGCTTTACACACCAATAGGTCCATTGAGTTCAGTATGAACCAATTCCAAAAAATTATCTAAAGTATAGGTTTTGCTCTTAAAACTAGACTTTGTCATTTTGCGCAACTGACATTACTGACACATAACATTATCAGGTTTCTTTAATCTTGGTAACCCTCTTACTATTTTCATCTTACTAATGTTTACCAAATTGTCAAAGCTTACATGACATAACCTCTTATGCCATAACCATATATCATCATATTGTGCAAATAAACATGTCTCATCAGATAAATCTAGATAGAACAAATTAACTCTTATCTGTTCTCCACTTCCAATCAGTTCACCAGTAGCATCAAATATTTTTTTCTTTTCTGTGATGGAACTCAACTTGGTGTCCAGAAGTATTCAACTGAGAAAAACTCAAAAAAATACAGTTTAGTCCTTCAACCCAATAGGAATTGTCACATGTGATCTTATCAATCAGTTTTATTGACCCTTTTTCTTTTATAGGACATGGTTTGTCATTACCAAACTTAACACTACCACCTTTGCAATAGCTTAAGGTTTCAAATTTACTTTTATCAC
>MU227137.1:433173-454808 GCA_018584345.1 Thuja plicata
GCCTCCAATGGATCTCCTTCATGAAAATGGATACTTGAATGAATGGATGCTTGCTTGAAATCTTGCTTGATTGCTTGCTTGAACTTCACTTGATAATGCTTGATCTCAATTAGGAATGCTTGATCACCATTAGAAGACTTCGTTCGCTTGATGATGGTTAGAGAAAATGAGAGAGAAAGCTTCTCTTTTATATGGAATTAGGGCACAATCTTCTAAGGAGGCCTACATAGGAGGATTAAATTCCCATTAAAGCCTTTACCCCTAGGAGAGGACCTATATTAAATATAATTTAGGAATCCACGCTTCGGAACCCAAAACAGCCGACTCGAAAGCGGGAAAAACTTTTTGCAAAGGCCGACCTCCAAAAACTATGACCCTGGGATCTGAACCTTGGGTCAAGGTCGAGGTCAACCCTGACCTAGGTCAGGGTCGAGGTCGACATAGACCTAAAAGGTCGAACCTGACCCTGAAGCCCAGAATCACCAGTCTGCAGTTCAGAATGCAGAAATCAGGCTAAACAGGAGTGGAAAGAGGGACAGAACAGGGGGGAAGCCATGTCAAGATCAAGAACCCATTCAAGGTGCTTGCCATGACCCCAAACCACTTACTCGGAAGGCTAAACACGTCTACAATGGAAGTGCTTCCATTTTCCGACTATACAAGACCTATCTTGCACAAACATCATTGACTAAATAGTTTGGCAAATGACCTTATTAGTTGCACAAATATATGTAAAAAAATAGACTATTTTTTCCTAAATGACCTTCAATATATCTCTTCGATGGGTGCGATTGCTAGTTTATATTTGAATCTAAATTATTTCTATAATCTAAAATTTATCATCAAACAATTCTAATAGAAATATGAAAGGTTTATCCATAAATCTTTTAACAATCTTGTAACTTAATGACTTAGTTTTTCCTATTTAAATAAGCTGATGTCATTGCTCATGTAATTATACAGAAAGGTGATGGAAGAAAATCAACAATTAATTTTAGTTAGTTTGAATTTATGAATCTAAACTTTAAGAATATACCTTTATACCACCTTTTTTAAATTATGTACTTTAATTTATAAAATCCTAATTAAACCTTAGTTTTAAAAAGAAACATAGTTTATACTTCTTACTCCTTCGCTTATGACGTTCATTTCATTTTCGCTTTGTTTGTTTCTGTTTAACCTCTCTTCACCCCTCTTCAAAAAACATAATTACAAATGTTGTACAACGTTGAATATACCACAAAAAGGAATTGCATTGATACCATTATGCTTTTATAAAATGTAAATCCACAAGAGATGACAGAGAAACATGTGAATTGAATTTGATTGAGCTTGTCCAGCTAACCTTTAACCTTTTTAATCATCATTAATCTCTAATAACTTTGAGCACAGTAGGTAATTTAAGACATCGACAAGGAAATGAAGCTAAAAAAATTAGGTTAGCACTTGCCATTAAAGAATAATTGAAGTATTCAAATTAGGCTAGCACTTGCCATTAAAGAATAATTGAAGTATTAAAAAATGTCTGGTATCTATCTAAAACTGTGGATCTTAACGAAGAAAAAAACAAGAAAAATTACAATGTCTATACATCAAGAGAATATGTGGGCTTGTCCTATATGCTCTCTATCAAGCAGACCATTGAAAAAATTCTTGACCTTGAAAGAGCGAAGAAATCATGGGGTCATTTTGAAGTCTGCACATTTGTCTGTATGTGGCTTCTTTAATTTACCTGAAATATAACATATGAATGTTAGATTCTCCTTCTCTTTCAAGCTCTTATGGCTATGGAAAATTATAAAGATTTCAAGAACAATGGTGTTGCTGAATTGAAGAACTATAATGCAATTGTTTTCTAATTTTTTTATTAATGTTTGAGATTATATTGGGTGATCTATTATCAGAATACTAATGACAAGTTTAAGATGATAAAAATCTTTACATAGTCGAATTCAAGAAAAAACACATTGTTCACTATAGATTATGAAAATCTGATATCATTAATCATAAAATATACTTACAGAGATTGTAGCAGGGCTGTCTGAAAGCTGGATCCTCTTCGATGGATGGAGGGATTTTTCCAAATACTATTTCACAACTCATGTCCTCAAAATCTGCCATTCAAATCAGACTTCACTGTGAACATTTTTATAAATACCATGAGACAAAATATTGGAAGGAAAAAATTGTGGACATAGATATAATCACACGATCAAGAGAACCTTACTGGGAGTTAGAGTCATTGGTGTTCCCAGATATTGTCCCATGAAACGCTGTGAAGGGATTTTGCACTGATTTGTGCAAATTCCAACACAGTTGGAGCTCTCCAAGATTCTACAATCAGCACTGAAGTTCAGATGAGTATTCAAGGGAGGAGGAGTTTGTACCTAGTGAAAATCTACTCAACTTTAGCTGATACCCAACACAATAAAAAATAAAAAAGTAAGAGTTTGGCTTGGTGGTTGATAATGCCTACCAATAAAATATGGGGTAAATTATTTGAGGTTTATGGTAGATCAATGATGTAAGAGGGAGAGGAAGATAAGTTTGAGGAAGATTAAACATATCTAATGAGTAGATTGTTAAGTTGGTACAAAGTTTTCAAGTTTTTGACATGGATTCTTATTGGGTGTTTTTTTTTTTTTCAAATGTTAAGTTGGTATAAAGTTTTCAAGTTTTTGACATTGATTCTTATTGGGTGTGTTTTTTTTCAAATTTTTGACATTAATTCTTATTGGGTGTGTTTTTAGTGTTTGGAAGAGTTTAAGGAGTTGGTGAGTTGTGGTCAATATATCAACTATCTATATAAAGGTAGGTCTATCCCATGCAAATAAACAACAATGAATGATTGTTTATAAACAGAATGAATTGCCTAAGCAAATAGTAAAATCAACCTTTACAATAACTTGGAAGAAATTTTAAAACTTTTTAATTTTAATGTAAATATTGTAGCTGTTAGGAATGTCTATCTCAAATTGGTGATTGTATTATCTCAAAACCCACACTGTGTTTTCTTGCATCCTAAAAAACATTCTTGACTGTTCATATTGGCAAACACCAAAATCACAAGAGAAACTATATATGTAGTTGGATTGCTATAAAATAGAAAAACACAAATTTCCTTGTCAGTCTGAACTACAATTACATTTTTCTTCTTCTAACTGAAGGTTACCTGCATTTTTTCAGGTACACGGTGGTTTTTTCCTTGGACCCATCTACATTTTCCGTTTGCCTGACCTGGAAAACAAAAGATCGTTTTTTTCATACATCAGCTTTCATTCATATACAAAAAACAACAGCAATATATTCTTGAACCAATAGCCATATAAAATCTATGGAAGCATTCAACCTCACAAGCTCCAACAAGCCACTTAAAGAGCAATGGAGTAGCAGCAGCAAAGTATTGGGAAGTGAATTTTGAAGGTCTTAAAATAGCTCGAGCCTGTTCATCAATCACACCCACAATTCACTGTGATTCATGGCTGAAACAAACTTTGAACTATATAAAGAGGAACTCAAAAAGAATATAATAATATTCCTGCATAATCACTCACAAAAGCCAAGATGAAATCTGGAACAGCCTGGCGCAGAGCATGGACAATTAGCTCTCGTTGTAGAACAGGGCTAAAACTTTGAGAAACCTTTGAAATAACTTCAATAAGACCTTCATAACCAACCAAATCTGTACTAATACCTGCAACAAAAAAAAATCATTTGAATACAATAATAAACATGAGAGATAATTAAATATTCTTTGTTTGTGTTAGCAATTGCATTGTGTGATGGTTAAATTGTGATTTTTTGATTCTTGTTACAAAGGTTCAAATTCCTTTTGGAGGGTGAATGGTGGGTGTTCATATTGGATATGAGATTGCCCATATGTATTCTAATCGATTCATAGTTCCAATCCAATGCGTCTACAATAAAATAATGTAATAGCTAAATTGTGGTGTTGTGATTCTTCTTAGAAAGATTCAAATCCCTATCAAAAGGTGATTATTGAATGTTCATGTTGGAGAGCTTTATGAGGTGCACTAGCTCCTACTAATAATGTTTGGAATTGTTGCAGATCTGTATAACCTTTACTCCTTAAGGATAAATCTGAAGGAAAAATTCTAATGCATGCATCTAAGGTAAATTGGCTTTGAAGGGACTAAAGATTTCATACATAAAAGGATAGATCTTGAACCGACATATTCAAGATGGGAATGGCAACCAAGATGTCAGGGAAGATCAAACACAACTACAACTATATTACCAAAGCGTTAAATAGTACCCAATGCCAGACTCTACCCTATTCAATTTCACACCTTTAATTCTAACATGAAATTGAGAGACAGGTTTGGAAAAGACCTTAATGTCTAATAAATCTATGTTGGTGTCTTAACATTAATCCTAATATAAGATCTCCTATGCATACAACACTGGCTGTCCAAAGATATTAATATGCAACCAATAGAGGCAAAATTGACAAATCTCAGGAAAATTGTCCAACTCTAGAGATAGAAAGGGAGAAAAGAAGAAGACAAAATTCAATTAGATAGATTGAGTTACCTGTTGATTCTTGCACACAATGGCATAGATAGTTGATGGCCATTTTTTCAATCCAATTGTCCTTGTACTCTGTTTTCTCTACTATGGGTTCAGTTATTATTTTCTGAGAAGAGTTAGCCAATACACAATACACCCTCCTTCTGGACTTGATTGAATTCATGGATTTCATGCTATTCCTGGATTGTAAAGAAGTTTCTATTGATCCCATGAATTGAAAAGAAGCTTCTACTGATCCTGAGGAGCACTTGGGTACTTTCAGAGACTTCAACCCTGTACATCTGAGACTAAGAGACCCAGCCTCCATGGTGTATTGAGCCCTCAGAGTATTCAAACCCAAACTTCAAATCTCCATTGAAGCATGTTTCTGTTTTAAGGATGCCCATTAAGGATGGACAAGTCTTCCTTCACAATATAGACAAAAGGCCGGTTGATCAGCTAGTGCAGCATCTTATTTTCCTATGCTCAATGGGTCTATTTTCAATGAGCATCACCGTTCAGAAGAATAAAACATTTGTGACTCCTGTCAATTACCATACTTCAAAACAGAATAATTTATTATATTACGTTGTTTCTAACACGTCTGTTACTAGGCAATCTAGGTAACATATTATCCACATAGATAAAACCTATATTGTCTTGAGTTATGTTTTGTTGAATTGATATAATAGATTTTTCTACATTATAAATATCTATATTAACTTTACTTATGTTTAACTTGACATTAAAATCATTAATTTTTCTAAAAATTATATAGATTCTATAAGAAAAAATATTCATTTTATCAAATTTAAATTATTAAATTTTATATTAATCCGATTATTCTAATTAAACTTCTTTCAATTGATAAAAAAATTGAACTCAGCACCTTTAAGACACCTACAACATGAACTTTAACATTTAACTAAATGTTCTTTGACATTTAAATTAAACTTAAAATATTTTATTAAAAATATTAAAGTGCTTTCATATCAATTATTTTCCCTATCAATGTTTAAGCAATACCTCAAAAACTTAAAAAATAAATAAAAACTTTCATGCCAATTATTTTTTCTTCTAAATTGATTAATCTACTAATAGCAGATAAAACTAGTTTGTCATTGATCCATTTTTTAAATCTTCTGCTTAACATTAATTTCTGGTCTGCAAGTAATTTTTGACAATGATATGAAGGTGGTATCTGTTTGTACAAATTCCATATTCAATAAGACAAACAGGGTATGGTGGAATTTTCAAAACAGAGTTCCAAATTGCATTTAATCAAGAAGATTTAGAATAACATAATGTGATCATGTAGTGGTTTACGCAAGCCAGTCATCCACGATGCAAGTTTTGTTGTCTAGTAAGAAGCTGTCAACCAAACGTTTTGTTCTACGAATTAGAAAATAAAAAGCTCGTTTGGAGTGAAGTTTAGTACGGATTCAATTCAATTGATGTAATAGAATTGTGCATCAAGATATAAAATAAATAGAGTGAATCATGTTGATAATTATGGGTGTTTTGTTAGTTATTATAATTTATCAATAAATTTAGATCATGTTGTAAATCATGGGTGTTGTTTGTCAGCTTTCATAATTTCATCAATAAGTTCAAATCTTGTTCAACATCCATGTGTCCAATCATGGAGCCTAGCTCATCTTCCAAATTGTCTTATAGTTGATATGAAACCATTCAATTCAAATTGATGCTTCATCTCCTTTTCTCTCTCTATATATTTACTTATATATCCATTCTTTATAGTTAGAAAAGAATAAGGAGAACCAAGGTATATACGTTACACATATTTGTTATGAATAATAGTCCACCAACACAACTAGGGGGGGGGGAGGGGGAATCAGTTGTGAGATAGATTATTAAACATTAAATTTTATAAACAAAAAATTTAATCCAAATGATAACACGGTAAATACAAACACAATAACACAATCCTTTGTTGTCGAGGAAATCTTGTTAAAGGTAAAACCCCGGTGGTAATTAACACCCACAAATGATGTACTGAGAGTACAGTATTCCTATTAAAAGATTTAGCCCTGTTAGGACTTCGCACAAACAAGCTCGCGGCTTCCACACTACCATGAAAGAAAACAACTTTTTTTATACAGATTTACAATAAGAAAATAGGTTGGCCAATTAAGACTTCCCCAATGCACAAATAATTACTTAACCCCTTGCTAAGATACACACAACACCTATAACAAGTAAACATCAATTATAATTCATCAAATATAATATAAGATTCGTAATCCACGCTCGCAATCCATAATACACGCTACATCTTTGAAGTCGGCCCCAAATAGGTCTCCTCCAGAACACACGCCACAGATGATGTCACCAAGAGTCCTATGACCCGTGAAACATAAACAACGTTCCTTAACATGTCTTTTGTCATCCCTTAAGCTTGCATAACCTGAATCCACGTCGCCTGTAAGTTATACTCAAACACAGAGACTAACTCTATCAAAGATCACTCTCACCATCCAGTACCCAGCCTTCACTAAAACATTTGTAACTCATCCAAAATACAATATTAAGCCATGCGAGATTAGACATAAGATCACAACACATCCTTGTACATATCACCATCTTCAATCGCTCTTAATCAAGAGTACAATACCTGTACACTTCTGTCAGTCATCAAGCAACAATAATAACCAGTCTGATCTCCCTCCATAGAAACATATGTTGACATTAGTGACAAAACATGAATGCCAAAAACATCAGAAACCAATTCTAACAACATTTTCTCATAGATATTATGTAGAACTAGCATAATATAACTTTTTTATTAACTTCTACACATGTTATCTCTACTTACAGTATCTGTTTGAGCTCTACATATCTCAAGCCTCTATTGTTCATAAATTATTTGTGTCCATTGGGTCTTCTCTTGGACCTCAAATAAGTGACATCAAATCATACACACTTCAAATTAGTGACATCAAGCCTCTCTTGTTCGTGAATTATTAAACTTCATCTCTATATGTCTTCTGACTTGTGGGTGGAAGCCTAAAACCTTGTTTTGCCTATGGGATAGAGTGAAAAATGAATATGATAAGGAAAAAACATTGAGAACCCTTAAATGAAGTTGTTTATTTGAATATAGGGCCTTTATTTGAAGCTACAAGGTTTTCCTCATGTAAACGAGATTCAAATAAATGGGGTCTAAATGAAGATTCTTTTTCTTATTTTTTTAGATGTTGCATGTTGGAATACCCTTAAGAAAGGGCACTTCATCAAAGAAGACACATTTCAAATGAAAGGCCTTTGATCAAAGGTTCTTTATGCAGAGGTCTTTAGGCGAACCTTCAACTTTTTATCACTTTATTTTTAATATATATTAAAAAAACATTGATTTAGAACATGATTTAGGTGTACAATAAGAAAAATGATGGTGATGGGGAAAAAATGTGGGCTAGAGAGCTAGTCCACCTTTTTCTAGTTACACAATCGGAAGCAAGATGACCTAATAGGCTCAAGTATGACTCAAGCACTAAATGAGTCAATGATCCTTTGCTAATAATAAATTGGGTTGAGTTGGATTTGAGGAGATATGGATGACTAATAAGAGATAGATGACTAAGAAAGAAAATTTGACAATCTATTCATTGTATACAGAATAACAAAAGCCAGATAGTAACCTGTGATGACCTAAAAGAACAACTAGAGAACCGATCTGACTTGTGGTTCTAGTTTGAAATAGATTTGGAGGGTATAAAATGACTTGATTGTTGTATACCTGAGCATAGAAGACGTTGGCTATTGTATACCCTACACTTATGTCTGAAACTTTTCAGGATAATCTGTCAGATTCTATACTTTGCAAATTGCGACGGTAGATTCGCCACATGTTCCTACACATAGAGAATTAGGAAATTTTTGGGTTGAAAGGGGGTTCCCTTTCTCAAAAGCCTATTTAGGAATCAAATTTGAAATGTAAATGAAATTGCAGAAATGAAAGCATGTAAATTTAAAGGTAAATATTAGATCTACCTTGTAAATACATATATACCTTCATGAACAGATATTGAGATCACACATATTCATGTATGTTGCTTGATTGTAGTTGTTGAACATTGGAATGTAGAAAGGAATCAGGGATGCCTTTCACAAATGCGTGAATCTATGAATACCTCTCCAACATCTTCAATGTTGATATGCTTGATAAACCCTTGCCTTGAAGAATGTATGAATGGAATGCATGTAGATGGACAAAAGGATCTTCTTGCTTGATTGAAAAATTCCTCTACTTGGCCAACATGGGAGAGAAACTTGCTACAATAAAGAAGATTTCCTTTAGAATGTCTTAGGAATCTTGAAGAATGCTTGAGAATTGATCTTCTTGGATGAGAATTTGCAGGAGGGCACTTAAAATATTGATCATGGTTCTTATCAAAATGAGGAGAGATTGGCTACTTATGTACCTCTCACAATATTTTGGGGATCAAAACTTGGGAGAGACGACAAAAAATATAAATTTCCCACCAAAAAATTGTAACGGGCCACCCATTTAAATTTGGGCTCAAATGTCAAGGTATACAACACCTAGGCATTCTGCACCTAAGAAAATGGGCCCTAATTGAAATGGGGATTGGGGATGAAGGGAAGATGCTAGAATAAGCAGAGCCAGGTTGCTAGATCATGCATAATAGACATGACATCTCAAAATGACCAAAATGGGGCCTAGTGCATCTAATTATAGGTGCTAACTTTATAAGATGATAAATTAGGAAATCAAATTAAATTGTCATGACCTAAGATTTAGTATGATCATAGCCCTCGAAGAAAGACTTTTGAAATGTACAATTCATAATAATTTATGTTTAGATTCAAGTTATTTTCTCAAAAAATATATTTAAAAAAAATAAAAATATACTCTATAACAATATATGTTGAAAGGAAAAATATAATTTTAAAATATAATTAATCTAAATTGCAAAATTAATAATAAATAAAATATGAACAAAAAATAGAAAACATGGGTGTACTAGATAAAAATCTTAATTATCTATATTAAGGAAATGATGAATTGATCTTATTTCTAAAAAACGTTATGTTGGAGTGAAAATATCACGCATTAAAATACTAGAAAGTATAAGAAATAAGTTATTCACAAAAGTTCAAAAAAGAGACAGATGAATTTCGTGTGTGTGTGTGTGTGTGTGTGTGTGTGTGTGTGTGTAATTTACACTCGAAATCTCAAAAAAACTAATTCACATATAATCTTCAAAATTTAATACTAAGAGGTTTATTCTTAGTATTGTTGTTTATTAAAAGTAGTCATTTTTCTTATAGCTATGGAGAAAGGAATTTTCCACCCTCAAGATTGATGAAATCCCAAAGAGGTAATCAATAAACCCTTATGCCACCTCATTTAATTAACACTCTAGCAAGATAGGGAGTTGAAGCATCATTTTTTCAGTGTTGTCATTGATGTTAACATATTGTGTTCATGAATGTTAACCTGTTGCAGTAATGTACTTGATGAAGAGAAGTATGAGAATTTTTTTCAATGTTGTATCTAGTTGAGAGTTGTGTAATAGAATGTTGAGGTATAAAGGAAAGAGTATTTGAAGTGTTGTATTTTATGTTGACATGATATTCTATTAATTTGAATTGTGGATTCAAAATACAATACCTAGTGTATGACTCGTAGTATTGTGAACCTATTTCAAGACAAAAAATTTCAAAGAGATGTACATGCAATCTAAAAGTAGTTTGTTTCATTTCAAAAATTAGTTTATACAATTTTTCATGAGATCCAAAGGGTCACCAGAATCCCTTGGAATTCAAAATGATCAGTTTGGATAATATTTATTACAATACAAAAAAATATTATCAAAATACTATATACAATTTTAGTCCAATTTTCTAGAGCCATAACCTTTCACTCGATGCTTGAAATCACAAACTGCTTACACCATTGGAAATATCTCTAAGAGCTCTAGTTTCAGTCCCTTAACACCATACCTTTGGTAGTTGAGTTAAGCTATCAATAAAAGTTTTAAACCCAAATTATGCTCCTAAGACCTCCAAAAATGTGATTTACTAAAACATAGAAAATACCAAAAAGTTAGATTTTTGGTATTTTCTATTATCACTTGTGCCAAGTGCCAACTCCATCTAAACTCCCTTAGATAATTTTATGATAATCTATTATCTTGTGATGGAAGTATGGGAAGCACAAATAGGCAATAAAGAGTATTTGAAATCCTTATGGGAGAATGATTTTCATTCCTCCACATAAGAAGTTGATGGCTTACGATTTTAGTGTTATAATGTATAGTCTATGAATTTTGTCAAAACAATTCAAAGGTAGAAGTTGTATTTTTATGCTTGCTAATATGAAGGTTGGCTGCTAGGAATAGTTAGGATAGGTTTGGAGAATTATTCACATTACTCCAAATTAATAAATCAAGTTGTGTAATTTGGTGGATATGTTTCTAATGTCTGTGCAATGTACCAATTTAGATATCTTATGTTGGTTTTCTCTACAAGTGAAGTTATGTTGTTCTATGTGCAACATTATTGTTTTTGTTGGTTTTTGGCCGACTCAATTGATTGTGGTGATTTTATTTATGTATTTTGGGTCTAGATATGTCTTGGAGAAAGAGTTGAGAGATTAATATCTAGGTCCCTTTGTGGTGTACTTTTCTTCACATGGAGTCATATGCATTAGATGATGTTTTTGGCGATCTTTATTAATACTCAGTTGTACTCAGTTCAGTGTGTATACAGTAGTACTAACAAATTCTCTCTAGTATGTTTGTGCAACATTCTTTTCAATCATCATTGGTATAACACAATCTACAATTGATCTATTTATCCTTTCAACAATTCCATTCTACTATGGTGTCCTCAGTGCAGAAACTTGTCTTTTGATTCCATACTCATTACAAAAGTTCATGAACTCATCAGAAATAAATTCACCTCCTCTATCATATCTCAAACCCTTCAGTTCTCTACCAATTTATTTTTCTACTTTAGCTTTGTATCATTTAAAAATATTAAATGCTTCAGATTTTTCTTTTAGGAACATTACAGTCATCATTCTAGAGTAGTCATCAATGAATAAATTAAAGTATCTATCCCCATAATATCTCTATGTTCTCATTGGTCCACATAGGTTTATATGAACTATCTCCAAAATATCATTAGATGTAAAATTCTTTCTCTTAAAACTAGATTTTGACATCTTTCCCATTTGACAATTCTTGCACATTACATGGTCTGGTTTAGATAAGCTCGGTAAGCCTCTAAATTTTCTTTTCTTCCTAATATTAACCATGTTGTAAAAACTTACATGACAAAGCCTTTTATGCCATAACCATACATCTTCATTCTTAGCCATCAAACAAGTAGTTTCAACAGTGTCAAGATAGAATAGGTTACCTTTTGATTGTTCGCCAGTGCCGATCAACTTTCCTGTCCCATCATAGATTCTAGCTTTTCTATTTTCAAATGCAACTCGGTGACCTATGTTATTCAACTGTGAAACAATCAACATATTATAATTAATTCATTTCACCCAATATGAATTCTCACATTTGATTTGATTGTTCAGCATAATAGTACATTTTCCTTTCACTTGACAAGGTGTATCATTTCCCATTCTAACAGATCCACCATCATATAATGTTCAAGAAATTCAAATTTTCCTTTATCTCTAGTCATGTGATGTGTACAACCACTATCAATAACCCAAATGTCATTCTTAATAACTTTAGAAATAAGTTTCTTTAGAATAGTCTCATTTGGGGTCGAGAAGCTAATGGAAGGTACTTTGTCTCTTTGGCCTCTGCCCTCCTCTCTGAGCTGGAAGAAATCTTGTTTTGCTCCCAAGTATGGAATCAAAATCTTATACCTAAAATTAAAATGTTTTTCTGGCTGCTTGTTCAGAATAGAATCCTAACGCTGGATAATCTTAGCAAAAGAGGTTTTAATATGCCCAATAGATGGTTTCTTTGTTGTGTTGAAGAGGAAAATTGTAACCACTTAATGATTCATTGTTCCTATACTAGAAATGTTTGGGATTCAATCTTCAAAAAGATGAACATGGAATGGGTGAAACCTCAAAGCATCAAAGATTTTGTTAAACAATGGTATTGTCCCTTCCCAGGCAAAGAAATAGACTTTGGAAATTGATTCTCCCTCACTTTACTTGGAGAATCTGGAAGGAGAGAAATAATAGGGTCTTCCATGATAAACACTCTCCTCATGAGAATGTGACAAATATGGTTTGTAGAAGCTTACTGGAAAACTTTAAAGGTCCTAATCCTAAAGACTCTAAGACTAGGAATAAATCCTTGGACATAAGTGAATTTATTAAAAGGGAGGAAAATAATAAAAAAACTAATAAGACCAAAATCAGAGAAAATATTGTTTGGACTGCTCCCCTGAAGAGTTAGATGAAGGGAAACTTTGATGGAGCTACTAAAGGTAATCCTGGGAAGGATGGGGTGGGTGGACTCATAAGGGATTGGAATGGAAAATGTCCTGGATCTATGGCTATTCCTATTGGGATTAAAACGAATCATGTGGTGAAAGCTCAGGCTACTCTCAAAGTGGTTAAGCTGGAAAAAGAGTTGGGAAGCTCGAAGATTTAGCTGGAAGTGGATTCTTTAAATATAATAAACTATATTAAAGGCAGGAATGCCCCTTCATGGACTATAGCCCATATTATTGAAAAAATTATTACTATCCTCCAAACCTTTTAGGAAAATTATATTTCCCACATTTACCGTGAAGGAAATAAGTCGGCAGATGGTTTGGCTAATATGGGGACCCACAGTGACATCACCCAAAAATGGATCGGAGAGGAAAATATTAAAAGTGATATGAGGAGTCTTATCAATTATGATAGACTAAATCACAGGGAAGGTGTAATCAATATTAATTATGATAAGGACACTTAATGTTTTGAGGTAGGATAATTGTCAGAAGAGTTGTGATAGTGTCATGATTAAGCATAAACCACACGGATTGTGGGTCATTTTTGGTAAAGCTATTCGAAGCAACTAGAACAAAGTTGTTATCATCTAGAAGAGAAAATAGAGATCTTCGGGCAAGATGGGTGGTGGTTTGAAAAGAGAGGAGCCACTGGACTGTGAGAAGTGGAGGCAAAAAAAGAAGGTTTGGAAAAAGCTAAAACATGGTGGTGTTACCCCCTACATGGAAAGATTGCACATCTTCGACAAAGATATCACCAAGATTTTTGTAGATGGCTGGGTGAATGGCAAAGTCAATCCGGGTGGTAAGTCTTTCTAGCTTACTCTGAGTCTTTTGGTGGAAATTATGGGTTTGCCTTCGAAGGACATGAAATTTACAAGGATAACAAAAAAATGGGGATGCAAGATTTTAAATTGTTCACTAAAAGTGTTGAAGAAGAAGCTCTTATGAACAAAGGGATAGGAGAGTATGTGAATATTAAAAAAATTAAGAGCATCTGGGTTGAACTATTGACTGTTATGATTGAGTACTTCACTCTGGATGGGCATTACTCAAAGATTTACAATTTGGATTTTGTGTTGGTTAACCATTTTAGGCAATAGAAGAAAGTTTCTTTCCCTTACTTCATGCTTAACTCACTGAATAATAGCATTGTGGATAATAGGAAGAAGGCCAGCAACCCTATTCTTCATGAAGGGTTGATTATGCTTATTATGGAGTATGCTTGAGATAGGATCCTTGACCCAATACCCAAAAGGGTAAAAGGGAAAAGGAAAATAAATAATGAAGATGGTAAAGAGGAAAAAACCCAGAAGAGGGATGGGAAAAGGAAGAAGAAAAATAGGGAAAGAAGGGAGGACATGGAAGCCCAGATTTCAACCCCTAAAGGGGATAAGAAGGATTTTAACATCAAATATAATGATGATGATCAAGCTAATGAAATGGATACCTCAGATGTTAAAATCTAAAACCCTAATAAAGAGGAAAATAAGGAGAATGCTAAAGGGGAAGAAGAAGAGGAAAAAAATATTGAAGGAGGAAGTGAGGAAGAGGATATGCCAAGGAAAAAGAAGACCAGAGTAGTGAAAAGGAAAATGCCAGAGACCAGGGGAATTTTTGGGTTGGCAAAGATAAGATGACCACTGAAGACTAGAGAAGAGATAATACAAATTCCAGTGGGCAGGAAAAGGGTACCACTATGGGTTTTGATTATGATGATCTTATTCAGCAAGTGGTTAACGGTAAAAAGGGTCATTGCATAAATATGGAGAAGTGGATAGAAGATGATATCCAAGAAATGAAACAACACTTGAAGGCTCTAGAGGATACTATGGAGCCCTTAAAAATCAGGTTGGAAAAACTGGAAATGAAGTTTTTGATGGAGGTAAATAGCAATAACTTGGATGAAAGCCTGACAGCTAAGATCAAAGCCATTTTGGAGGAGAATCTGAAAGACATGAACGACAAGATTAGTTATAATGGGAATATTATTAGTGAAGTTCTAAAGCACAATAATGAGGGACTTAAAGTCTCAATTATGAACTTGAAGGCCATTTATAATTACTTGGAGAGAAAAATGCTGGAAAATACTACTATCACTTTGGCTGATGATGCTGGGAACTCTGGACTAGGAACTAGAACTAGAAGAATCCTTAAATGTACACTGCCCAAAACCCCTAAGGAGATGAAAAGTATCAAAGATGCTATCCAAAAGATGGAGGATATGCATAAAGAGGCCGAGAAGGCCACGATGAACAAAATGTATCTCCTGGTTGGTTGCTGGTAGTTTGCTGGTTGTTGTTCTATTTTTTGTTTCCAGCTTTTTTTTTTTGTCTTTTGGTTTCTTAGATTGTTGGTTGGGGTCCTTCCTTTTGTCTCGATGTAGGCTTTCATTGTTTGTCTGGGCTGTTAATGCTTATCTTTTTTGAGAATCTTTTGTAAATGGTTTCAAGGCCCATTCAAAACCTGTATTTACATCTATCAAAATCTTTAGAAACAAGTTTTGTTTCTACATACCTTTCATCTTCATCTAAACCATCTTTCAAAGCTACAAACACTATCTCAATATCTTCATCACTATCAGAGCCACTATCATTATCTTTATCTTCAGAAATGTAACAAGCTTTCTTTCCTTTGTCTTTGTAATCTCGGTCATTCCTTCTGTCATACTGTCGGTTGCTTCTGTAATCTCTGTCATCTTTTCTTTCATTAGATCTATCATTTATTTC
Organism: Thuja plicata; assembly: GCA_018584345.1. Classification (NCBI taxonomy): domain Eukaryota; kingdom Viridiplantae; phylum Streptophyta; class Pinopsida; order Cupressales; family Cupressaceae; genus Thuja; species Thuja plicata. The sequence continues at coordinate 448,899 of MU227137.1, forward strand.
ATCATTCTTTCTGTTAGGGCATCTTTCAACAAAATGTACAATCTCTTTACAATTAAAACATATCAAAGGTAGTTTTCCTTTATATCTTCCTTTTCCTTTGTGCAATCTTCTAACCATTAATGCTTCAAGTTCATCAAGTTCCTTATCATCACTGTTACTGACACTATTATTTATGATTATGTGTTTGCTACAAGATTTACCAATTTTCAAAGTAGACATAAATGAAGATTCCATAGAAGGTACAAGACTGTTGTCAAAATTGTTCATCTCAAAAGAAATTGATCTTCCAACAAGACTATCAAAAATAATATTATTTCTAGGTGTTCCTCTCATTTCATGTATTGCAGAGACTCTTATAGAATATATAGGCAATAAAGTTTTAAGAATATTACTCATAATAGTGTCTTCGTCAATAGTTCCACCAGCTCCTCAAATAGCATTTACAACTTCCTTTAGTTGGGTACTGTACTGTATTATGTTCTCTCCTTCTTTCATTCTCATATCATCAAATTTTCCTCGAAGACTTTCAACTTTAGCTCTTTGTACATTTTCATCTCCTCCATAAACTAGTGTAATCTTATCCCACATCTACTTGGTTGATGTACATGTCTTGATATCTTCAAATTAAACATCAGTGAGTGAAGAAGCAATCTCCACCATTATAACATTATGTTCATGTTTCTCTTTCATTTGATTAACAATCAAGGGTCCAGTAGGTAGGATGAATTCATTATCTAGGTATTTTGCAATGTCATCTCCAATCCCTGATAGGTATAGCATCATTATTTTTTTCCATGTCAAGAAGTTATCCTTGTTTAGCTTCGATGCGTCTCTCTTATACATCTTGTGATCTTTAGCTTAAGTCCTTCACAACTTTCCTTCTAAGCACTGTATGCTCTAATACCAATTGTTAGAATAACTGAGAGGGGGTGGGGTAAATCAATTAGCTCCCAATTATCCTACAGTCCCAAATTCCTCCAGATGTATATAAAAACAATTTCAAACATATAATTCAACTCGGTGAAATGTATACCATAATCTCAAACTTTAGTCATATATTATTTACCGAGTATCAGTAAAATTAATACTATCATTAATGATCAATGTAGATAAAGTAATGTATAAATAAAATTAACAATCCACAACAATCATACACATTGAGACATAGATTTTTAACATGGAAACCGTGCTAAGGGAAAAACCACCTAGGACCGGTAACCCAAAATATTTCACTCTTCTGAAGTGAGATCGGTTAAGAGCCAACCCTGTTAAAGGTTACAATGCACACTATTAAGTGTGACCTGGTTAGAGGATTTAAAAATAATATTTCTCTCTTGACCATGCATTCACTATGGGGTCAACAAGAAAACACTCAACATTCATTAGAATGTCATAATAAAGACTTTCACATCCTACTCGGTTAAGAGATTTATCTGTAACAATGGTTAAAATGATATAGTAATGATCTGATTCAAATACAACTCTATTTTGCATATTTTCATATCTATGCTAAGTAAATAATACCTCTAATCAATTTTTTCACTTCATTTCATCTATTTCATTATACTCTATTCTTCTCGATAATGCTCTTTCCTCTGTCATTCGGTGATGTCTGCATAAAATGCTCAGTTTTGTCTTTAACCAGTTTGATTAGCCATGCATAAAATTCACATGTGCGCATCATAGCATCATGTAATTCATAATGAATCTCTTATCTCTTATATAGACATCATATCTCATTTAGTTTCCATACTTTAGATTTTTTCGCAATCTCCATCATTGATTTTGCCACTTAAACCTTCCTCAACAGTTGTGTTAAAAATACGTTTCAATCTTCATCGTCTGATCTTCATTAAATTTTCATAACCATTTGATCAACATAAAAAACCTTATCATTTACCTTGAAGTCATCAATTTCTAGCTCAACATTCTAGTCGACCTCAGTTTGATTAAATTGCTCAGTCAATACCATGATGTGTCAGCGATCCCTAGCTCGGTTATCACTATGCTCATTATACACTGTATTCTAGTTAGTGTTCACTGTCTCTCAGTGTATATAGAACTCTTTATTTACTGACCACATAAACTTTGTTTCTTCCAGATCTTCAATCCATAATAGATTTTTGTCACCATAATGATACTCAAATAAGTTGACATCAATGGAAATACATTAACTGATAATGTTTATCATCATATCTATAACTCGATTGAGTATCAACAAATGAATTTAAACATACAATTAGTTGTAGTTCATCAATAACAACTATCTTACCAGTTAAGGTTTGAGATCAATGACAATATAACAATTGTTTCAATTGTAGTTTCCAACAATATCCCTCTTTGACATTGATGGAAAACACATGCAAACAAACAACACATGCAAGGTTCCCAAACAATCCAAAGTATGTTATCTGTAAATAGATTTTCGTTAATGTCCACTGATTTTCTCCGATACAAATATTTCTCCCTCTTGGATAGATTTCTCTTTGTAGCTTATCTCTCATAGATTTCTCCCTTAATGGTATATCTCCCTCTTTGTTTCCTTACTGATTTCTCCCTCTTTGACAACAATGCCAAAGACATACATCTTCATCATGTAGATATTTTTTAGTAATGTTTCTAAATTCTATGCTCCCTCTATCATCTTTCTTGTGACTGATCAACATATTTTCTTTACACTTTACAAATTTAGGCAACTTCTAAAGTGTGAACACCATTTGAATCAATCTGTCAGGTATTCTATGTAATACATTTGATGCAATCACTCCATGTGATCTCATTTATCCTCAGATAGGGGAATCACCCCTAATTTACCTCTTTGATACTCATGAGCATCCTTAGGTAATGCCTTAGTAAATATATATGTCAATTGTTCCTTTGTATTTACATATTCAAGTCTTACTTCTTTGTCTTGTACCAGCTCTCTCAAGTAATGATACTCGATAGCAATATGCTTAGTCTTTGTATGCATCATAGGGTTCTTTGAAATATTAATAGCACTAGTGTTATCACAAAAAATAACAACTGGTCCATGATTTCTTCCTTCATACCTTTCAACAATTTCTTGATCCACACTATGTTTGAACAATTCACTACTGCTACAACATATTTAGCCTCTGCTATAGATTGAGAAATATAGTTTTGTTTCTTGCTTGTCCAAGAGACTAATCTCTTTCCTAAAAAGAATGCACCACCACTTGTGCTCTTTATGTCATCAACATTACCTGCCTAATCCGCATCTGTGTAAACTTTTAGTTCAAACTTCTCATTCTTCTTGCAATATAATCCATAGTCCTTTTTTCCTTTCAAATATCTCATAATCCTTTTCACTGCCATCAAGTGAGTATCTTTAGGATTTGCAAAAAATCTTACAACAATCCCAACTACTAATGCAATATCTGGTCTACTGTGGACAACATATTGTAGTTCTCCAATCATTGTTCTATACAGGGTTTGATTCACTTCAGTTGTCTCATCTGTCTTTGATAGTTTCTATCTAGTAGCCATAGGTGTACTTACAGGTCTAGAGTCCTCCATGCCAAAAAAATTTAGTATCTCCTTGATATAATTATATTATGTAATGTGGATACCTTTCTTCATCTGATATACTTGCAAACCAACAAAGAATTTGATCTTTCCAAACATAGACATCTCTCCAAACATAGACATCTCAAATTCAGTTTGCATCTCTTTTGCAAATGTTTGGCACAAAGCATCTTGTCCTCCAAATATGATATCATCAGCAAATATTTCAGCTAACAATATACCTTTACCTTTCTGATACTTTAAGTATAGATTACTGTTGTCATTTGACCTTGTAAATCCAATCTTGACTAATTAATTGTGTAATCTCTCATACCATGCTCTGGGGCCTTGCTTCAATCCGTACAATGCTTTATGTAGCTCTTGCAAACATTTTCTTCTTGCTTGAATAAAAAAATCCTTTAGCTTGTTCAATGTATACCTCTTCTTCTAGTATTCCATTCAGAAATGTTGATTTGACATCCATTTGATATACTTTGAATCCTTTGCAAGTTGCATAAGCCAGTAGAGTTCTAAATCCTTCCAATCTAGCAACTGGGGAAAACATCTCACCATAGTCAATGAATTATTCTTGTGCATAACCTTTGCATACTAGTCTGACCTTATTTATTTTAAATTATCCATGTTCATTCATCTTATTTCTAAATACCCACTTGGTTCCAATAACATTCTTGTCCTTTGGTCTAGGTACTAGTGTCCAGGTTTTGTTCTTCTTGATTTGTTCAATCTCTTCATTCATGGCCTATATCCAGTCTTCATTACCCAAAGCATCTTTCACTAATTTAGGCTCAAATTCACATAATAAACATGTCTGATTTTTCAATTTGATTCTTGTCATGACTTCTGAATCTTTATTATCTCCAATAATTTGATCTAGTTTATGATGTCTTCTTACATACTTTTCTAGTGTAGGCTCTGGTCTCCTTTTCTCTTGTTGTTCTTCCTCAAATTCATCATCAAATTTAATTTTAGGTTCATTTTGTGTCTCTGCTTCATTCTCGACAGTCTCCTCCTGATGCTCGGCAACATCTTTTTGTAACTCAACATTCTCTTGTTGTTGCTTGGCAACATCATTGTGTTGTTTGACAACTTCTTTTTCTGGTTCAGTAAACTGTTGGGCTCTCCTTCGTTCATGTAAATGAAAGATCTATAGTCTTAAGGTTCTTACTTGCATTCAACTTCATTCTTTTATGCATATTCATCAATTCTAACATTTTCACTTTCCACAACTTTTTTAGTGTTATAATTCAAACACTTATACACTTTTCTCTTAGTGGAATAGCCTAGGAATATGCCTTCATCACTCTTAGCATCAATTTTTCCATTTCTATTGTCCTTCAGTATATAACATTTGCTCCCAAAAAGTTTAAAATATTTTACATTAGGTGTACAACCATACCATAACTCATAAGGTGTAATATCAATACCTTTCTTGACTTGTACTCGGTTCAAGGTATAGACTGTTGTACTTACAACATTCTTTTCTATCATCATTGTTCTAGCACAATCCACTATTGATTTATTCCTTCTCTTAGCTATGCCAATCTGTGGGAGAGTCCTTGGAGCAGACATCTATCTTTTAATTCCTATATCATTGCAGAATAAGTTGAACTCGTTAGATATAAACTCTCATCCTCTGTCAGATCTCAGACATCTCAAGCTCTTACCTATCTCTTTTTCAACTTTTGTCAAATACCACTTAAATAACTGAAAAGCATCATATTTTTCTTTGAGAAACATTTCAGTCATCATTCTAGAGTAATTATTAACAAAAAATATGAAATATTTATCACCTCATTAGCTTTACACACCAATAGGTCCATTGAGTTCAGTATGAACCAATTCCAAAAAATTATCTAAAGTATAGGTTTTGCTCTTAAAACTAGACTTTGTCATTTTGCGCAACTGACATTACTGACACATAACATTATCAGGTTTCTTTAATCTTGGTAACCCTCTTACTATTTTCATCTTACTAATGTTTACCAAATTGTCAAAGCTTACATGACATAACCTCTTATGCCATAACCATATATCATCATATTGTGCAAATAAACATGTCTCATCAGATAAATCTAGATAGAACAAATTAACTCTTATCTGTTCTCCACTTCCAATCAGTTCACCAGTAGCATCAAATATTTTTTTCTTTTCTGTGATGGAACTCAACTTGGTGTCCAGAAGTATTCAACTGAGAAAAACTCAAAAAAATACAGTTTAGTCCTTCAACCCAATAGGAATTGTCACATGTGATCTTATCAATCAGTTTTATTGACCCTTTTTCTTTTATAGGACATGGTTTGTCATTACCAAACTTAACACTACCACCTTTGCAATAGCTTAAGGTTTCAAATTTACTTTTATCAC
>MU227137.1:461704-472931 GCA_018584345.1 Thuja plicata
ACTAAATGTTCTTTGACATTTAAATTAAACTTAAAATATTTTATTAAAAATATTAAAGTGCTTTCATATCAATTATTTTCCCTATCAATGTTTAAGCAATACCTCAAAAACTTAAAAAATAAATAAATAAAAACTTTCATGCCAATTATTTTTTCTTCTAAATTGATTAATCTACTAACAGCAGATAAAACTAGTTTGTCATTGATCCATTTTTTAAGTCTTCTGCTCAACATTATTTTCTGGTCTGCAAGTAATTTTTGGCAATGATATGAAGGTGGTATCTGTTTGTACAAATTCCATATTCAATAAGACAAACAGGGTATGGTGGAATTTTCAAAACAGAGTTCCAAATTGCATTTAGTCAAGAAGATTTAGAATAACATAATGTGATAATGTAGTGGTTTACGCAAGCCAGTCATCCACGATGCAAGTTTTGTTGTCTAGTAAGAAGCTGTCAACCAAACGTTTTGTTCTACGAATTAGAAAAGAAAAAGCTCGTTTGGAGTGAAGTTTAGAACGGATTCAATTCAATTGATGTAATATAATTGTGCATCAAGATATAAAATAAATAGATTGATCTCATGGGATATTGTATCAAGACATGTTGTTTTTTTTTTTTCTTTGGAGTAAGGAATATAGGCAATTGTTTTATTAAATCAATATATAAAATAAGCAATCATAATTTAGAAATATTTAGATTATTAGATCATATTGTGAATCATGTTGTAAATTATGGGTGTTGTTTGTTAGTTCTTATCAATAAATTTAGATCATGTTGTAAATCATGGGTGTTGTTTGTTAGTTCTTATAATTTATCAATAAATTTAGATCATGTTGTAAATTATGGGTGTTGTTTGTTAGTTCTTATCAATAAATTTAGATCATGTTGTAAATCATGGGTGTTGTTTGTTAGTTCTTATAATTTATCAATAAATTTAGATCATGTTGTAAATTATGGGTGTTGTTTGTTAGTTCTTATAATTTATCAATAAATTTAGATCATGTTGTAAATCATGGGTGTTGTTTGTCAACCTTTACAATTTCATCAATAAGTTCAAATCTTGTTCAACATCCATGTGTCCAATCATGGGGCCTAGCTCATCTTCCAAATTGTTGTATAGTTGATATGAAACCATTCAATTCAAATTGATGCTTCATCTCCTTTTCTCTCTCTCTCCTCTCTCTCTCTCTATATATATATTTACTTATATATCCATTCTTTATAGTTAGAAAAGAATAAGGAGAACCAAGGTATATACGTTACACATATTTGTTATGAATAATAGTCCACCAACACGACTGAGAGGGAGCGGGGGGGGGAATTAGTTGTGAGATAGATTATTAAACATTAAACTTTATAAACAAAAACTTTAATCCAAATGATAACACGGTAAATACAAACACAATAACACAATCCTTTGTTGTCGAGGAAATCTTGTTAAAGGTAAAACCCCGGTGGTAATTAACACCCACAAATTATGTACTGAGAGTATAGTATCCCTGTTAAAAGATTTAGCCCTGTTATGAGCTTATGGATGCATTATAGTACACAGTCCCTGTTAAAGGACAAACCCTGTTAGAAGTCAAGAGTAACAGTGGACTCACTGTTGAGGCACACTGCCCAAAGAAGGTTAAATCCACCCTCAAGACTTATAGTCTGAAATACAAATGTATATGAGATATACAATACAGTGAACTATTTGATAGCAACTGTCTTTGTTTGGTCAGTTCCAATGAAGTAACATAATCACAACCTCTGCTCTACATCTAATAGACTTCGCACAAACAAGCTTGCGACTTCCACACTACCATAAAAGAAAACAACTTTTTTTTATACAAATTTATAATAAGCAAATAGGTTGGCCAATTAAGACTTCCCCAATGCACAAATAATTACTTAACCCCTTGCTAAGATACACACGGTACCTATAACAAGTAAACATCAATTATAATTCATCAAATATAATATAAGATTCGTAATCCACGCTCGCAATCCATAATACACGCTACATCTCTGAAGTCGGCCCCAAATAGGTCTTCTCCAGAACACACGCCACAGATGATGTCACCAAGAGTCCTATGACCCGTGAAACATAAACAACGTTCCTTAACATGTCTTTTGTCATCCCTTAAGCTCGCATAACCTAAATCCACGTCGCTTGTAAGTTATACTCAAACACAGAGACTAACTATGTCAAAGATCACTCTCACCATCCAGTACCCAGTCTTCACTAAAACATTTGTAACTCATCCAATATACAATATTAAGCCATGCGAGCTTAGACATAAGATCACAACACATCCTTGTACATATCACCATCTTCGCTCACTCTTAATCAAGAGTACAATACCTGTACACTTCTTAGTCATCAAGCAACAATAATAACTAGTTTGATCTCCCTCCATAGAAACATATGTTGACATTAGTGACAAAACATGAATGCCAACAACATCAAAAACCAATTCTAACAACATTTTCTCATAGATATTATGTAGAACTAGCATAATATAAATTTTTTATTAACTTCTACACATATTATCTCTACTCACAGTATTTGTTTGAGCTCTACATATCTCAAGCCTCTATTGTTCATAAATTATTTGTGTCCATTGGGTCTTCTCTTGGACCTCAAATAAGTGACATCAAAGCATACACGCTTCAAATTAGTGACATCAAGCCTCTCTTATTCATAAATTATTAAACTTCATCTCTATATGTCTTCTGACTTGTGGGTGGAAGCCTAAAACCTTGTTTTGCCTATGGGATAGAGTGAAAAATGAATATGATAAGGAAAAAACATTGAGAACCCTTAAATGAAGTTGTTTATTTGAATATAGGGCCTTTATTTGAATTTACAAGGTTTACCTCATGTAAATGAGATTCAAATAAAGGGGGTCTAAATGAAGATTCTTTTTCTTACTTTTTAGATGTTGCATGTCAGAATACCCTTAAGAAAGGGCACTTCATCAAAGAAGACACCTTTCAAATGAAAGGCCTTTGATCAAAGGTTCTTTATGCAGAGGTCTTTAGGTGAACCTTCAACTGTTTATCACTTGATTTTTAATATATATTAAAAAAACATTGATTTAGAACATGATTTAGGTGTATAATAAGAAAAATGATGGTGATGGGGAAAAGAATGTGGGCTAGAGAGCTAGTCCACCTTTTTCTAGTTACACAATTGGAAGGAAGATAACCTAATAGGCTCAAGTATGACTCAAGCACTAAATGAGTCAATGATCCTTTGCTAATAATAAATTGGGTTGAGTTGGATTTGAGGAGATATTGATGACTAATAAGAGATAGATGACTAAGAAAGAAAATTTGACAATCTATTCATTGTATACAGAATAACAAAAGCCAGATAGTAACCTATGATGACCTAAAAGAACAACTAGAGAACCGATTTGAATTGTGGTTCTAGTTTGAAATAGATTTGCAGGGTATAAAATGACTTGATTGTTGTATACCTGAGCATAGAAGACGTTGGCTACTATATACCCTACACTTATGTCTGAAACTTTTCAGGATAATCTGTCAAATTCTATACTTTGCAAATTGCGATGGTAGATTCGCCACATGTTCCTACACAGAGAATTAGGAAATTGTTGGGTTGAAAGGGGGTTCCCTTTCTCAAAAGCCTATTTAGGAATGAAATTTGAAATGTAAATGAAATTGCAGAAATGAAAGCATGTAAATTTAAAGGTGAATATTAGATCTACCTTGTAAATACATATATACCTTCGTGAACAGATATTGAGATCACACATATTCATGAGGATTCATGTATGTTGCTTGATTGTAGTTGTTGAACATTGGAATTTAGGAAGGAATCAGGGATGCCTTTCACAAATGCATGGATCTATGAATACCTCTCCAACATCTTCAATGTTGTTGTGCTTGATAAACCCTTGCCTTGAAGAATGTATGAATGGAATGCATGTAGATGGACAAAAGGATCTTCTTTCTTGATTGAAAATTCCTCTACTTGGCCAACATGGGAGAGAAACTTGCTACAATAAAGAATATTTCCTTTAGAATATCTTAGGAATCTTGAAGAATGCTTGAGAATTGATCTGCTTGGATGAGAATTTGCAGGAGGGCACTTAAAATATTGATCATGGTTCTTATCAAAATGAGGAGAGATAGGCTACTTATGTACCTCTCACAATATTTTGGGGATCAAAACTTGGGAGAGACGACCAAAAATCTAAATTTCCCACCAAAAAATTGTAACAGGCCACCCATTTAAATTTGGGCTCAAATGTCAAGGTATACAATGCCTAGGCATTCTGCACCAAAGAAAATGGGCCCTAATTGAAATGGGGAATTGGGGATGAAGGGAAGATGCTAGAATAAGAAGAGCCAGGTTGCTAGATCAAGCATAATAGACATGACATCTTAAAATGACCAAAATGGGGCCTAGTGCATCTAATTATAGGTGCTAACTTTATAAGATGATAAATTAGGAAATCAAATTAAATTGTCATGACCTAAGATTTAGTATGATCATAGCCCCCGAAGAAAGACTTTTGAAATGTACAATTCATAATAATTTATGTTTAGATTCTAGTTATTTTCTCAAAAAATATATTAAAAAAAATAAAAATATACTCTATAACAATATATGTTGAAACGAAAAATATAATTAATCTAAATTGCAAAATTAATAATAAATAAAATATGAACAAAAAATAGAAAACATGGATGTACTAGATAAAAATCATAACTATCTATATTAAGGAAATGATGAATTGATCTTATTTCTAAAAAAACGTTATGTTGGAGTGAAAATATCACTCATTAAAATACTAGAAAGTATAAGAAATAAGTTATTCACAAAAGTTCAAAAAAGAGACAGATGAATTTCATATATATATATACACACACACACACACACACACACATGTACATGTCTATGTTTATGTGTATATATGTGTGTGTGTGTGTGTGTGCACGCGTGTGTGTGTGTAATTTACACTCGAAACCACAAAAAAACTAATTCACATATAATCTTCAAAATTTAATACTAAGAGGTTTATTCTTAGTATTGTTGTTTATTAAAAGTAGTCATTTTTCTTATAGATATGGAGAAAGGAATTTTCCACCCTCGAGATTGATGAAATCCCAAAGAGGTAATCAATCAACCCTTATGCCACCTCATTTAATTAACACTCTGGCAAGATAGGGAGTTGGAGCACCATTTTTTCAGTGTTGTCATTGATGTTAACATATTGTGTTCATGAATGTTAACCTATTGCAGTAATGTACTTGATGAAGAGAAGTATGAGAATTTTGTTCAATATTGTATCTAGTTGAGAGTTGTGTAATGGAATGTTGAGGTATAAAGGAAAGAGTATTTGAAGTGTTGTATTTTATTTTGACATGATATTCTATTAATTTGAATTGTGGATTCAAAATACAATACCTAGTGTATGACCCGTAGTATTGTGAACCTATTTCAAGACAAAAATTTTCAAAGAGATGTACATGCAATCCAAAAGTAGTTTGTTTCATTTCAAAAATTAGTTTATACAATTTTTCATGAGATCCAAAGGGTCACCAGAATCCCTTGGAATTCAAAATGATCAGTTTGGATAAGATTTATTACAATACAAAAAAACATTATCAAAATACTATATACAATTTTAGTCCAATTTTGTAGAGCCATAACCTTTCACTCAATGCTTGAAATCACAAACTGCTTACACCATTGGATATATCTCTAAGAGCTCTAGTTTCAGTCCCTTAACACCATACCTTTGGTAGTTGAGTAAAGCTATTGATGACAGTTTTAAACCCAAATTATGCTACTAAGACCTCCAAAAATGTGATTTACTAAAACATAGAAAATACCAAAAAGTTAGATTTTTGGTATTTTCTATTATCACTTGTGCCAACTCCATCTAAACTCCCCTAGATAATTTTATGATAATCTATTATCTTGTGATGGAAGTATGGGAAGCACAAATATGCAAGAAAGAGTATTTGAAATCCTTGTGGGAGAATGATTTTCATTCCTCCACATAAGAAGTTGATGGCTTACTATCTTAGTGTTATAATGTATAGTCTATGAATTTTGCCAAAATAATTCAAAGGTAGAAGTTGTATTTTTATGCTTGCTACTATGAAGGTTGGCTGCTAGGAATAGTTAGGATAGGTTTGGAGAATTATTCACATTACTCCAAATTAATAAATCATGTTGTGTAATTTGGTGGATATGTTTCTAATGTCTGTGCAATGTACCAATTTAGATATCTTATATTGGTTTTCTCTACAAGTGAAGTTATGTTGTTCTATGTGCAACATTATTGTTTGTGTTGGTTTTTGGCCGACTCAATTGATTGTGGTGATTTTATTTATGTATTTTGGGTCTAGAGATGTCTTGGAGAAAGAGTTAAGAGATTAATATCTAGGTCCCTTTGTGGTGTACTTTTCTTCACATGGAGTCATATGCATTAGATGATGTTTTTGGCGATCTTTATTAATATTCTTTAATGTTCTTCTACATGCTACATTTGGGTCCAACTTTGGAGGAGGTTGCAAATATTTCACTTTGATGAAATCATTTGTGGAAGATGTGTTATAATGAGTTTGGGTCTCTTTTATTTCCTAGGGTGGACTGCATTAAATATTTGTGTTCATGGTGGTGGACTTTGTGCAAAAATTATTTGCTTCCTAGTGTCCAACCTTGTTGAGTTTTCAATGATCAAGCTAGTATATATAGGTGTGAAAAAGGATGAGTTAGGTATGGATGCAAATTGTGCATCAATCAAATGTGAAGGTGGAGCAATGTCAATGTGAAAGAGTAAAGACATAAGAGCGTGAATTTGACAAAGTTATTGTCATGTTTGATCAAGAGATCCTATATCTATTTATTTTATCATTTTCTTGTGCCTACTAGAAGATTATGTTCTCTTTTGGTAGCTTGTGTATATTTGTATCTTTTTCCAAGGAAGTGCACCTTTTCTTGAAATTCCTTCTTTAGGGAACCGTGCACTTCCATGACAATGATTTTAAAACAAATATTTTAATAATTTATTCATATAGTAAGTAGATTCTCACTGTAATTTTTCCCACATTGGGTTTTCCATGTAAATATGACATTCATGTGTATGTGTGTCCATTCAATATATTTCACTAATGGTAAGCTGGATTAAATTTAATTGCTAAGGTTTATGATAGAATAACTTAAGTTTTTATGCATATTGATTCAGCCCCTCTAGACATCTAGAAGTGTTCAACAATTATATCGGGGTTGGGTTCCTCTTGAAGAAGCTTAACCACTTGAGGTAGATATGAGATGGGAAATATTGATGGTGTCAAAGTACCAAATTTTGATGGAATGAATTATACATTATGGAAGGAAATAATAAAATCACATTTGGGCTCTTGTCATTTAGAGTTCTAGATGGTGTCAGAAAATGCTACACGCCTCTGGAATATGGTACTCCCTCTACACCATATGAAATTAAAGCTCATGAGAATAATACAAAGGATAAGAATGGTATTATTAGTGGATTAGGTGATTCAAAGATGTTGTAAGTCATGGGATGTAATATCTCATACAAAGTTTGGGAAAAGCTAAGAATCATATGTGAAGGAGATAAAAATATCAAGAAAATCAAGTTGCAAAATATGAAGCATAAATTTGAGACTTTGAGAATGTCTAAGGATGAGAATATTGAAGGCTATGCACACCAAGTGAATGAACTTGTAAACTCAATTAAAGGGAGTGTTGGAACTATAGAAGACAATGAAGTTTTATTGAGGTGATGATAACTATGACCAAACCCTACAAAACCTTGATAAGTAAAAGATATTTTCCTCAACAAGTCAAATTCTAATATTGTTATCAGGATTCAACTATGTAGTTTTTAAGTCAAACTCACTGACCCATGTTTCATGAGTAGTAGTTTACAAAAACCCATCTCTCATGAGAATAAATGGAACACTTAGTACTCATTGTATCTAGGTGATGCTCACAAAGTTGAAGCACCAGGACTTTCCAAGAGGTCACGCATCCTAGTACTACTCCATCTCAAGTGTGCTTAACCTTGGAATTTTGTCCAAGGTTAAGCCCACTTTTTTTCCTCATGGAGGTAAAGCACCAAGATCTCTTGGGAGGTCACCCATCCCAGTACTAATCTAGCTCAAGCGCACTTAACCACAGAGTTTCCTCCAAGGTTTAGCCCTCTTTGCCTACAAAACCTTGGTGATTTCCATTCAAGAGAGAAATGATATAGAGAAATATACTCTGGAAGAAATATATTTAGATTTTTTTGTCTTTGATATGTCTAAACTTGAGGAGAGCTAGTATGGAAAGAAGGATCTTTCATTCAAGGCTATTAAAATGAATGATGTACCAGAGATAAGTTTTGACCTCGATGATGAAGAAGCCAATTTTTTTAGAATATTGAAGAAATGATCTAGATAAGTTTAAAGTTAAGTTACCCTTAAAATGTTTTAATTTGGGAAAAGTATTATATTATGTTGCTAAATGCCCATTTAAGGAGGATTGTGAGATGTTTGATGAGGATAAAGAAATTTATAATTTTTTATTAGAAATTCTAAGAAAAAAAATAAAGAAAATGAAAAAAAGAGTTATTGTTCAATGGAGACTCATTCTTCAAAGGATCAAGATAAAAATGATTTAAATGATGAAGAATCATTCTTTTCCATTAAGAAGGATGATAGTAACAAATATGGAAGTTAGAATTATACAAATTAACCTATAAATACTTTTATACATGCCAGAGAAGAATATAGACCTTGGATCATTGATTTAGGATGTTCAAATCAAATTATAGGAGACAACGAATGTTCATTAAGATAGAAAATTAAATTTATGATGGAGGATTATTTATCTTTTCCAATGAAGGCTCTACACCTATATGTGGATGTTGGAAATAATGGAATGGTGTGTACTAAGAGGGGAGGGGTGAATCAGTACCCTTAAAACTTTTAACACTTAACCTTGATCCTTTTAGTAATCAATTGTATTGCCAACCATATGTGCTATTCTATCTTTGTGTATGTTATATCAAATCATAAACTTAATAAGCATGTAAACATTCATAGAAACATTCATGAAATGTATTGACACATGACACAAGATTTGGTAACGCAGAAAACCCCTTTTATAAGGTAAAAACTGTGGTGGGGATGAAACCCATAAAGGTTCACTATCTGCAAAATGGAAGGGGTTGATTAAGGCTTACAATTTTGATCACTTATGATGATCTACCCTGTTAGGAGCATTATGTGGAGATTGGTTAAGGTCTACTTTGTTAAGAGCTTTAGTAACACTGTTTAGTGTACACTCGGTTAAGAGATTTACAAAGGATTATTAAAACCACCTCTCTCAAGGATTTCTTCTATTTGCTACACTTGTTAGAATGTAGTCAAAAATATTCATTGACCTGAGTATATGCAATCTAGAATTTCTGATTACAGATCCAATAAAGATTACATGTATATTTATCACCTATAGTGATTAATCAATACCTTTGTTCTGATCGGTAGCCTTGAATCTTGTTCTTGATAACTGATTTCATCTTTTGTTGTTCTTCTGTATAAAACTCTCAGTCTGATCCATAGATAAGCTTCTCGGCTACAATCATCATCACACACATGTTCTAATTGATTAGATATCTATTTATACAATTATTTTGACCTAGAATGAGTTTCACGTATAACAATGATAACTCTATGATCGAAGGTTTACAACTTTACCTTGATCTCCTAGGTTAACAATTACAATTACATTGCTTGTCCCTCAAGAAATGGATTTAAAGATAATTAAAAAGCTAAATATAAAACACAAGTGTTTTATCTGACATGGAAGTTAGATCCAGATTTATCAAAATTCTCACTATCTCTCGGTAGAATGGTGCTCGAGTTTCTCTATAGTCTGTCAGGTTCCTCTGTTATCTATTCCTGTCGGGTTACTCTGTCGTTGGGTTCCCCTGAACTTGTCTGTCGGGTTGCAATAAACTTGTCTTTCGGTGTTGGTGATACTAACGGTTTCAAAACTATTTTTCCTTTCATACTAATGGAAAAATATGTCTTCAATCTCCCCCTTTGACATTAGTATCAAAAATTGATATGTGCAAATACTAAAATGTTTAGTAATGTACACCATGTGTTCACCTAGTCATTATGACTCCCCTATGTATATGTTGGTATAGTATAAGTATATGTATGTACACTTTTCCTTTATACTATTCTTCCTTTTCAAATTATTATCTTTATCATATCATTTCCCCCCTTGTATCCCCTTGTATCATATCATTTTCTCCCTTTTTTGATAGTAAGGGAAAAGGTGTAATCACTTACAACTTGTCAAAAATGTGGGAGTGAGAGTTGTTCATGTCCTCCATCATCTTCTCCCATTTCTCCTGAAGGTGTTCTATAGCCATGTGCTCCAATGTGATCCTTGCATGCATATCTGTTAGTCCAAGTCTTGTACTTGTCCTTTTTATGTGGTCCTTTGAGTCACCATTATGTTTCCTGATTATCTTAAGTTCCCTAAAATCTTTTGAGTCCAGTCAATCACTAAGGTGTCAGTCTCATAGTCCAGCCATGTTTTGAAAGGTGAAAGTTTATTTATTAACAAATTGTTTGAACAGGCTTGAACACCCTTGAACAACCTTGAACAGGTTTGAACTTGGTTGAAACTGGTTCAAGGTAGTTCGAGGTAGTTCAAAGTGGTTCGAGGGTGTTCAAAGTGGTTCAAACTTGTTCAAAGTGGTTCGAGGGTGTTCCAAGTGGTTTGAGGTTGTTCAAAGTGGTTCAAGGGTGTTCGAAGTTTTTCAGAGTGGTTCGAGGATGTTCAAACTTGTTCAATCGGGTTCAATGCAGTTCACAGGTTCAAGATGGTGCAAACATGGTACAAGGCATATTTTCTAGTGTGTTGGAATATACTGAAAAGATGTCTCATATTTTATTATAGAGATTGGAAATGGCACAAACATCACATGATGTAAACTTTAAAATGAAGGGAAGCAACCTTGTGTTAGTGTAAAATGATACAGAAGTTGCCACTATTGTTTGTAATATGCATGCCTCCATTCATTTTAGTGAAGTCTTCATTGTGTAGATCAGAGAAGTTAAAACAAGGATATGTGATGTGCATGGTGGAAAATTTACATCATATTCAGCTTGAGGGTAGCATGGGTATCAACACAGAGATCATAATTAGCTTTTGGATCTCTATTTTAGTGG
>MU227137.1:477750-544384 GCA_018584345.1 Thuja plicata
TCTTTTATAATTAAATCCACAATCGCATTCACACCATGTTGATGGGTGAATGTTAGTATGCCTTTGTGTCTTCTAGTTAAAGACATAACCTATATTTTAATTCATTGTAAATCTTTCTAAGAGGGAGTTGTACCTCTCAATTCAGAGGAAAGTTATCAATCCAATGATAACTTATCCAACTATTAGTAGCATTTGTACTTTCATCTGGGCATTATGAGTCAATTTGTGTTTGTATTTTTAAAGTGCAAATCTATTTACTAACAATATCATAGATGTTGTCGGGGACAGACATCTCTGGGGTGGCAATTAATTGTCTTTCTATTGTCATATGTTGTTGTAGTAGTGTAATATTGGGTAGCAGTAGAGCCTATAGCTCAGTTACCTCATCTCTAAACTTTGATTCTGCCTCTTGAATTTGAAGTCTCAACTTCTTTTCTTCCATTACCTTTGCATAATGCAACTGAATTGCATTGTCTATTATTGAGAGACCTTGAGCACTAGAAGAAAGATCTGCATCTATTTGTGCAATCTTTTCACTATTCTCCTTAGTGAATTTCTCTAATGTGATTAACTTCTGAATTAAGGTGATTGCTTTTGAAATGATAGGTTCTAATTCAGTTACTTGTTCAGACGGGTTTACCTTATTCTCGACCACTTCTTGGCTGATTTTCTCGATCAATTTATACTAGTACTTTTTCTTTTCTCATTCTTCAATTGCCTTTTTTGCATCCACATTTTGTGATTGGATTGCATCGGTAAGAATGACTAATTGATCAATGATAGATATGTTTTTATCAATTTCTATATCAGGTACTATTTGTTGCAGAATATCACTTTTTGTCTCAAGTACCTGAGTGTCCTTTGTTTCCTTCTTTAGCTTATCCTAGATAGCTTTTCTTCTACACATTTCTGCATAGTTTGTAAGTACCTCTGGATCCAATGTCCTCACATCACAGGCTGGTATCTCAATAATTTCATCCAATGTAACTAGATTCTTGTTCTTCTTCTTCTTCTTGGAAAGTGTTGTGGAGGGACCTGTATGCAGTACCAAATCAAGTTCCTTTTCTTGGTCTGATGTGCTTGGTGAAGGCTTTGGTGTATGTGTACCTATATCATGTTGCTTAGTCTCTTCCTATCAGTTGGGAGTGGATGTCTCCACATCAACCTTAGCATTATCTGCAGCATCTCCTTTGGTATCCTTAGGAGTGGTATTACTTTGCTTCTCTTCTTCACCTTTATTTTCTTTTTTTCTTCCATATTTTTCTTTATGTGCTTCAGTGGTTTCTTTTTGCTCTCCATATTTATTTTTTTCATCAGATCTATTTTTCAGATCTTCTGCACTCTTATCCTTGGGTATGCTTACATCCTTGTCAGGTGATTTCTCCTTTTATGAGATAATATTGATAGCTTGTATCAATAATGGCATTTTTCCCAGTATATCTACTTGAGCAGTATCTCTTGTTGTGTCTTGTTCATCGGTTTGGCTTAGGGAAACAGTGACATCTTCATCCTTCTTTACCTCATCTACATGATCTTCTCCCATAATATCAATAATAGTATTATCAGGGAATGTTTCATCTACAGTGTTTATATCCTTGTTAGTTGTTGTGTTTGTTGCTTCTTCATTAAAATCCTCACCATCATTTATAAGAATGTGTACTGGGCTCTGTGTAGCCTGATCTTCTTTATTGTGAGGTTCCTCGGTAAGAGCTAATAGTGGCTTAGGGCTTATGTCCTTTTTAGGTACATCAAGTATCTTTCTCCATTCATCCTCACTTTTTCTGTCAAGCTCAATTAGATTTCCTTGTAGAACTTTGTAGGCTCTTAACTTTGGTGAGAACCTTTTGGAATGTTTCTTCATCATTTCTTCAATCTCTTCCATCTTAGATTCAGATGGCATAAAAAAAACTAGGGTTCATTCCCTTATTTGTTTCTCTTCCTTTAGTGCATATGTTCACCTTGTTGAAAGTATGTCTAGAATTTCTTGTGGCATTTTACCTTCAAGTTGTATTGGTACATACTTGAATATACACATTGTTGTGATAATTTCCTTCTCTATCTTATTCTAATCCTCAGGATCTAGAGTTAGCCATTTTATGATCTTAGGGTCTATTATTGAACCTCTCTTGATATTAGATGCACATACCTCATCAATTATGGTAGGGAACTTGTTCTTAACAGGTTGTTCATCTTGTTTAGTGTCCTTTATGTCTTTCTTAGTTTTGACAAGTCTTCTTCTTTTTGTTGGTGCTTGCTTCCCAGTTTGAGGCTTTCTCTTGTAAGTCCTCACTTGTCCTTTCCTGATCGGTGATGTACTTGCAACTTTTATTGTCTGACTTCTAGTCCTTGATGCAAGAGTGGTCGTTGGTTTCTTTTCTAGTGGTGGTGGTGGTACATCAGACTCTGTAGATTTGGAGTCACTCAATTCTTCTTCTTCACTGACTGGTGACTGTCCCTCAGTGTCATCCTTTTGTTCAGTCTCTTCATCATTTACCAACAAATTTTTCTTCAGTGTCTTTACCATTTTCTCTTTCTTTCTATCAATTTTCTTCAGAACTAAGCCTATTTTTATTCTTTCCTTGGCTTCCTCATAGGTTCCAAACCTAGTTTGTGACTTTTCCACTGGTTCATTTATCAATGCTTCAATAGCATTGGCAACTTGATCTATGTTGACCTCATAGTCAAGTGGTGCTAACCATACTATCCTTGGTACAATTGGTTTGATAAAGGTGTTAGTGGTGTCCACCATAAAACAAATTTTAGTCTTATACTTTTCTACCAGTTGTTCTGGTATCCTCATTCTTTTTGCATTCATTCCTTAAATCCAGTGAAGTATTAATCCATAACTGATGTGAAGTTGTCACCTAGTGACTTTATGAATTGACTTATTTGAATTGTCACTAGTCATGTAGTATCCCAATTGACATCACCTATAGATGGAAATAAGTTTTGGAAATAGAACAATGTACACATTAAAAGTGATCCAAACTTACATGAATTGGATTTTGTCGACCTGATTTTCCCCATGTTCTCATCTAATTGCTTCAGTAGAAGCTCAGATAGATCTAGTTGTAGACCTTTCTTTACAATCTTATAAGCAGTGTCAACTACTCCACATGCTATGTTTTTTAACTTGCTATATTGGTATATCTTTTACCCTAGTACACATGCACCTAACTTTAGTTCTGGATCGGTGATGGTGTTAACCTTCAATCCTCTATTATCCTATACTACATCTGTCATCTTCTCTATCTCGGGATGAGAAGGGTGTTTGAGATCCTTGGACTTGTCGGTTATAGGATAACTAGTAACAGTGTGTATCACATCTCTGGTGATCAATTTTGGCTCATCTAGCCACATCTTTTGGTCGTGCACTGTACTCAACACTACCCAAATCCATTCAATCTTAAAATCCCTTGGGAACATTAGGGAACATGTTAGCCCTTTGACCTCAATGTGTTTGTGTTCCTCCTTTATGGTTTTGCTTATGCAAAGCTTCTTGTAAGCTTGATCAACCTCAAGATATCTTATCTCAATGATCTTGGAATGTATGTAGGCTCCTACATCCTCAATCAATAAAACCCTAGGTAGAAATCCAAAGAACTCACTAGAATTGTTGGGTTGTGAGGAAACCTCTGGAAAATTTTTATACTTAGGTTCTTCACGAGTGGAGTTATTGATGAGATTAACCTTTTTCTCCTTAGCAATCTTGATCTTGGTTGCACGGGAAGTGGTTTCCATGATTTCATGATTTTAGGGATTTTCCTATAAAATAAAATAGCGAGCTCGGTGATTCTTGTTACTTACTATAACCTTCTATAGTTGATGTTGTTTGGAATCTGAATGTTGTGAATCTACTTGGAGTGCTCTGCAATCTTGTCTCTCTATTTTTCTCTGCTCTTCTCTGCTCCATTTCTTAATTGCTTTGTGAATAATGAGCTCATCCATCACCATATTTATAGAGGATGCCCTAAGTGGAGCAATTAATTCTCTTCCTACTTCTCGGGTGTTGAAGATGGATTTGCTCAGGTAACACACAAACTTTTGGCTCGGGGTAAGTGACGACTCACTTGACCTTTCATAGGTTTACCGATGGTGCTCAGGAAGTGGCAAAGTCTTCAATTCATTTTACATGATTACCGACGAGTCTCATGTTACATTGATTAACTTAGTTTTCACATGTACATTGACATTTCTTGGTATGATTTGACAACTTAGCTTTTGAATGCTAACTGATGCTTTTTAGTATGTATTAACTAACAAGATTGAATTCATAGAATCATAACAAGTACTACCGTAGTGCATCTTTAATCATGCTAGTTTCGTATTTTAACTATGTATAATGGAACTGATGTAAATTATAACTTGGTATAGTGCAGTTCCATACTTACTTGTTCATCTTAGGTGGGGGTGGTGATGTCACCAGATCCATTGGATAAGGCGTCACCAATTGCATTTCTTGGTCCAGCATCATCAGTGTTTGTAGCTTTCCTCCAGATTTTGTTTCTCATATTCTTGATGTCTTCAATGGTATTTCCATTGGCAAAGGTGCTTGTCTGTGTCACTCGGCCTCTACGATCCTTTCTTAGATGACCAACTTTATGATAGTGTAAACATGCCATTCCGGGGTTAGTCCAACTTCTAGACTTTCTCATCCATTTTCTCATGCATTTTGTAGCTATGTATCCAAATATTACACATGTTGTGCATCTTTCCCATGTATTGTAATCCCAAACATATGAGTTACCGACTATTTTTGGTTGATAAGCATTTTCTTGATCTTTAGGCTTCCATGCTTTCTTTTTCTTCTTCCTACATTCAAACGATGTGTGCCCATGCATTTTGCAAGTAGGACAATATTTTTCCATGTAGGTTTCATTCTTTGTTTGTTTCACCTCAGATTTTTATTCATATGCTTTATGTCCTTTCTTGTTACATTTATAACAATTTCCTATGAATGAAGGTGTGGATTTAGGAATACCTTTTATCTTTATCCTGCATACATTTGATTTGTGGCCTAGTTTTCCACAGTGATTGCATGGCTACTTTCTTGGTCTTGGATTTGTGTAGACATTCTTTGGATCAGCTTGGTATGGATATTATCCATTCTTAGTATACCCTAGTCCAGTATTGTTGTTGACTCTTCTTTGTCCATCCAGAAAATAATCCATTCTTTTGGTGCTTTCTTCAGCTCTCTTGATCATGTCATTGTGTTGTCGCTGAATTCTCACTTCATGTTTCAGTCTTTCATTTTCTTCCCTTAGCTCACCAATAGCTTCCAACTTTCCATTCAGTTCTATGTTCATTTGATTTTCCTCCTAACTCATAAGAATAATCTAATTGGTGATCTCATGATGATGTTCAGTAAGTCTTTATATTTCTGACTCTTTCTCTTGTAGCTTTTCAGTGATCTTCCTCCTATCATCAATAGATAGTGTTCTTCTTGTTCAACTTGTCTAGGATTGTTCATGACATCAATCATCCTTACCATCTGTGTCTCTTGACCAATTTGTAGTATTTTACTTGTCCAACAAGATGTTGATTGATTTCATTCAGACTTGTGATTCTTTCTTTAGATGTGTCTGATGCTTTGCTAGATGTAGATTGTGATGACTCAAATAGATCAAGTATCTCCTCTTCATGCTAGTTTGTTTCATTACAGAGAGATTTCATAATCTTTCTTTCATCCCATAGCTATCTCATCTTGATTCTAGCTTCTTTATATTGGCCCTAGAAGATCTATATCTCTAACTTCTAATTCTGAATACTCCTGTCTAGCTTGTACTTTTCCATTGTATGATATTTTCTCTTAAGTCTTTAAACTTTTCCAAATAAGAGATCTATCTTTGATACCAATTGTTGGAAATAATGGAATAGTGTGTACTAAGAGGGGAGGGGTGAATCAGTGCCCATAAACATTTTAACACTTAACCTTGATCCTTTTAGTATTCAATTATATTGCCAACCATATGTGCTATTCTATCTTTGTGTATGTTATATCAAATCATAAACTTAATAAGCATATAAACATTCATAGAAACATTCATGAAATTTATTGACACATGACACAAGATTTGGTAACACAGAAAACCCCTGTTAGAAGTTAAAAAATGCGGTGGGGATGAAACCCACAAAGCTTCACTATCTGTAGAATGGAAGGGGCCGATTAAGGCTTACAATTTTGATCACTTCTGATGATCTACCTTGTTAGGAGTATTATGTGGAGTCTGGTTAAGGTCTACTCTGCTAAGAGCTTTAGCAACATTGTTTAGTGTGCACTTGGTTAAGAGATTTACAAAGGATTGTTAAATCCACCTTTCTCAAGGATTTCTTCTATTTTCTACACTTGTTAGAATGTAGTCAAAAATATTCATTGACCCTAGTATATGCAATCTAGAGTTTCTAATTACAGATCCAATAAGGATTACATGTATATTTATCACCTATAGTGATTGATCAATACCTCTATTCTGCTCGGTATCCTTGAATCTTGTTCTTGATAACTGATTTCATCTTTTGTTGTTCTTCTGCATAAAAATCTCAGTCTGATCCATAGATGTGCTTCTCAGCTACAATCATCATCACACACATGTTCTGATTGATTACATATCTATTTATACAATGGTTTTGACCTAGAATGAGTTTCACATATAACAATGATAACTCTATGATCGAAGGTTTACAATTTGACCTTGATCTCCTAGTTTGCATGTTTCTAGTCAGTTAGATTGATTAAAACAATTGCAATTACATTTCTTGTCCCTCAAGAAATGGATTTAAAGCTAATTAAAAAGATAAATATAAAACACAAGTGTTTTATCTGACGTGGAAGTTAGATCCTCATTTCTTAGAATTCTAACTATCTCTTGGTAGACTGGTGCTCAGATTTCTCTGTAGTCTGTCGAGTTCCTCTGTTATCTATTCTGTTGGGTTACTCTGTCATCAGGTTCCCCTAAACTTGTCTGTCGGGTTGCACTAAACCTGTCTTTTGGTGTTGGTGATACCGACGGTTTCAAAACTATTTTTCCTTTCATACTAATGGAAAAATATGTCTTCAGTGGAACCATATCTATTGTTGGAAAATGTAAAGATAGTGATGTCTATTATGTTAAAGGAGTAAGGACAAATCTATTGAGTGTAAGTTAGTTGTATAGTAAGGGATTTGAATTTTTTTTCATCATTCTAAATGTGAAATTAGAAAGGGTTCCAAAAGAACAATTACAGAAGGCACGAGAAATAGAAATGTTTACTATCTTAAGGAAAATATTGGAAACAAATGCTCTTTGGCTTGGAGTAGTGAGTGTTGATTATGGTTGAAAAGGATGAAAAATATTAACTTTGATAATACGATGATGATAAGGTATGCAAATGTTGCAAGAGATCTCCCTAAAATTATCATGCCTACTAATACTATGTGCACAAAATGTTAGATGGGAAAATAGACTAGAAATAAGAACAAAAATAAGGAAAATTCAAACACAAGGACATTGGAGTTAATACATATAGACTTATATGGACCCATAAGGACAAGAGGATTAAACAATGAAAGGTAATTCATGTTTTTTTTTTTAATTGACTATTCTAGGATGACTTTTGTCACACTTCTAAGAGAAAAATTAGAAGCATTGCATAGGTTTAAGATTTTTAATAATTTGGTTGAGAATAAAATGAAAGCTAGAATCAAATATTTTAGATCTAACAGAGGAAGTGAATTTATATTAAAAGAGTTTGATAATTTTTTAAGAAAATCATGACATTGGGAGATAATTTCCTGCTCTTATGACTCCACAACAAAACATAGTGGTTGAAAGAAAGAATATTAAAATTATAGAAGTGGCTAGAACTATGCTAAAGCATACTAACATATCTATTGTATACTACAGGGATGTTGTACATATCATTATTTATGTTCTTGATAACTGATTTCATCTTTTGTTGTTCTTCTGCATAAAACTCTTAGTCTGATCCATAGATGTGCTTCTCAGATATAATCATCATCACACACATGTCCTGATGTATTACATATCTATTTATACAATTATTTTTACCTAGAATGAGTTTCACATATAATAATGATAACTCTATGATCGAAGGTTTATAACTTGACCTTGATCTCCTAGTTTGCATGTTTCTAGTCAGTTAGACTGATTAAAACAATTACAATTACATTGCTTGTCCCTCAAGAAATGGATTTAAAGCTAATTAAAAAGCTAAATATAAAACACAAGTTTTTTATCTAACGTGGAAGTCAGATCCTCATTTCTCAGAATTCTAACTATCTCTCGGTAAATTGGTACTTGGGTTTCTGTAGTCTATCGAGTTCCTCTGTTATCTGTTCTATCAGGTTAATCTGTCGTCGGGTTCCCCTGAAATTTTCTTTCAGGTTGCACTAAACATATCTTTCGATTTTGGTTATACCGACGGTTTCAAAACTATTTTTCCTTTCATACTAATGGAAAATTAGTGGAACCATATCTTTTGTTGGAAAACATAAAGCTAGTGATGTCTATTATGTTAAAGGATTAAGAACAAATCTATTGAGTGTAAGTTAGTTGTATAGTAAGGGATTTGAAGTTTTTTTTCATCGTTCTAAATGTGAAATTAGAAAGGGTTCCAAAAGAACAATTGCAGAAGGCACAGGAAATAGAAATGTTTACTATCTTAAGGAAAATATTGGAAACAAATGCTCGTTGGCTTGGAGTAGTGAGTATTGATTATGGTAAAAGGGACGAAAAATATTAACTTTGATAATACGATGATGATAAGGTTTGCAAATGTTGTGAGAGATCTCCCCAAAATTATCATGCCTACTAATCCTATGTGCACAAAAAGTTAGATGGGAAAATAGACTAGAAATAAGAACAAAAATAAGGAGCATTTAAACACAAGGACATTGGAGTTAATATATACAGACTTATATGGACCCATAAGGACAAGAGGATTGAACGATGAAAGGTAATTCATGTTTTTTATTGTTGACTATTCTAGGATGACTTTTGTCACACTTCTAAGAGAAAAATTGGAAGCATTGCATAGGTTTAATATTTTTAAGAATTTGGTTGAGAATAAAATGAATGCTAGAATCAAATATTTTAGATCTAATAGAGGAAGTGAATTTATATTCCAAGAGTTTGATAATTTTTTAAGAAAATCATGACATTGGGAGATAATTTCCTCCTCTTACGACTCCACAACAAAATATAGTTGTTGAAAGAAAGAATATTAAAATTATAAAAATGGCTAGAAATATGCTAAAGCATACTAATACATCTATTGTATACAATAGAGATGTTGTACATATCACTATTTATCTTCTTAACATGGTACAAATGAGAGTAAATCATGCAAATACACCTTATGATTTATGGTTTTGAAGGAACCCTATTGTCAAATATTTGAGGATCTTTAGAAGAAATATCTATATTGGAAGAGATGATGACAATCTCATAAAGTTTGATGTAAGATGTGATGAGGGAATATTTTTGGGATATTATACTACAAGAAAGGTTTACTAGTACTATATTGTGAGGCTTATACTTGAAACCAAGTTAGAAGAAGTCCATGTTACACCTATAGGAGAAAATAGTGTTCCATAAGACATAGAAGGATTATAGGAAGAAGAAAAGGAATATGAACAAGTATTGAAGGAACATTCTAAATGTGTATGGAGACATCATTTTGAAGATCATATCACTGGAGAAAGAGGCAAAGGTATTCAGACAAGGAGAAGATTTTCTATGGAAAGTGAACAAAGAAAATAATTTTTTCTATCTAAGATGAAACTAAAAAATTATGCAAAAGAAAGAAAGGATGAAAGTTGGTTAAAAGATATGAATGAAGAACTAGATCAGATAGAGAAGAATGAGGCATAGGACTTGGTACCTAGACCGGTGGACAAAAGTATGATTAAAACCAAGTGGGTGTTTCGAAACAAGTTCAATGAAGATGAATAATTCACTAGACACAAGGCAAGACTTGTATATAAAGGCTATACTAAAGATGAAGGAATAGATTTTGAGGAGAATTTTTCTTTGGTAGATAGAATGTTTTTTTCTTTTTCTACCTACAAGGATTTCAAAGTGTGTCAGATGGATGTTAAGTATACAATTTTGAATGAAGTATTGGAAGAGAAAGTATACATTGAGAAGACAAATGGTTTTAAGTTATCAAAAGATCCATATGTGGTTTGTAGACTCAAGAAGGCCCTTTATGGGCTCAAGTGAGCTCCTAGACCTTGGTATGCTAGATTGGACAAATATCTAATGCAACAAAATTTTAGGAAAGGCACTATCGAGAAAAATCTTTAATTTAAGGTTGAAGATGATAATTTGTTGATATTAATTGTATATGTTGATAATAATATATTTAGAGGTGGTGACCACATTTCCAAGAAGTCTGTTGAAGAGATGCAGAAATATTTTGAAATGTCTATGATTGGTGAGTTGTCATTTCTTCTTGGTTTCCAAGTAACTCTGAAAGAAAAAGGTATTTTTATTTCTCAGACAAAGTATGTCAAAGAAATTTTGAAGAAGTTTGGTAAGGAGGATTCTAAAATAGTTGCAACCCCCATGGATACTAATTGTCACTTGAGAAAAGATGACAAATATTTGAGAGCTAGTTAGAATATTTATAGATCTATGAAAGGAGGACTACTGTATTTGACCGCTTCAAGACTAGCTATCATGCATGTAATTTTATTGGCTGCTAGATATAAAGCTAATCCTAAGCAATCTCATGAAATCAAAGTGAAGAGGATTTTTAGGTATTCAAATGAGACTTTGAAATTTGAATTATGGTAAAAAGGGGATAATGATTTCTTTCTGAAAGCAATCACTAATACTGATTGGGCCAGATGTGGAGATGATAGAAGAAGTACAAGTGGTGGTGAATTTTTCTTAGGAGACAGACCGGTCTATTGTATAAGAAAAATGTAGGATCCAATTTGTTTACACACTGTAGAGGAAAAATATATATCGTTAGCATCTCCTTATAGTTAGATATTAGGGATGAAGAAAACTCTTATGGATACGAAGATAGTTTATGATGGAGTTATCTCAATGATGTGTGATAACACAAGTGCTATCAATATTTTAAAAGTATGGTAATGCACTCAAAGAATAAACATATTTATATTATGTATCATTTCTTGAGAGAGAAAGTTTCTAAGAATAAAGTAGAGTTGGAGTATGTACTTACTAAGGAATAGATAGTAGATATTTTCACTATGACACTAGATAGGGATACTTTTGAGTATCTTTAATAAAGGTTATAGGTTATTGTCTCTCCTTTTCAAAACTAGATTAATAAGAGAGGTGCATCATTCTAGGGAGAGAATTATTGCCTATCTTTTTTCTCTATAATTAATGTTGTTGTTGCTTTGAGGGGGAGTAGTGAAGGTTGTGGTTTCCTAATTACAAGAAAGTGTTGCAAAGATAAGACCTCCCTGATAGGGGAGAGATGTTCCTAGAAGTGTTGTGTCCAAAAGAGAGAGATACAAAATATAATAAAGAAGAGAAGTAAAAAAAAAGATGTATAGAGAAATAATGTCCTTGAAAGGGGGATAATAAAAAGATCTTTTAGTTTTTGTACCCTTTGTCCCTAATGTCAAAGGGGGAGAGAAGTACAAATAATGAACATTAGGTTTTTTTTTTGCTGGTGTTTTCATCAATGATAAACGGGGAGATTTTTAGCATTTAGTTCTCAATGGTGTCATTGATGTTAGAATATTATGCTCATTAATATCAACTTGTTATAGTAATGCTCCTGATGAAAATAAGTAAGAGAGTTATGATTAGTATTGTATTTGGTTGAGAATTTTGTTATGGAATGTTGAGGTATGTAGGAAAGAGTATCTGAGGGTTGATTTGCAGGAAAGAGTATATAATCATTTATATGTAGGAAAGAGTATCTGAGGGTTAATTTGTAGGAAAGAGTATCTAATAATATATATGTAGGAAAGAGTATATGATGTATAATATATAGGAAACAATTATTTGAAGTGTTATATGTTCACATGATGTTTTTCTATCTAGTGATGGAAGTATGGGAAGGTAGAATATGAAGGAATGAGTATTTAAAGTTTAGATATCTTATGTTATTTTTCTTTATAAGTGAAGTTATGTTGTTCTATGTGCAACATTGTTGTCTATATTGGTCTCTTGCCAACTCAATTAATTATTTGAATATCTAATGTAGTGATGGTACGTGAGTTTTGGAGATGAAATGATGAGATTTTATTAAAGGATGATTAGATATTATGTTGTCATTGATGTCAATTATTAACTTTGTGTCCTTAGTATATTGCCAAGCATAGTTATGATGAATGAAGGATTGCGTTGAGTTTCAGTGGTTTCTATCTTTAGGGGAGACTTAGGTGTGTCTTTGGATGAATAATGTATGACTGCTACCGTTGAAAAGATTGTATGAGAAAGTTGTGATCAGTTGAAGTATAATAGTGCAATTGATAGAATAGTTAATGACATGTGATAGATGAATTGAATATCTTGTCAAATCTGTGTTGTATCTTGTCATGTGGTCATGAGATATGGTGAAAAATAGTATTTAGATACTACACTTGAAATTGCAACTAATCTGGGTGACCAGTGAGAAGATACAGAATTGTTAACGGGTTACATTATTTGTGTTCTTGAGTGATAAGTGATAAATATTTGATTTGTGATTAGTGTTAAGGTTATGGTAGGATTGATTGGGCTAGTCACAATCTGGTGATGTGTCTTTGTGATTGGAGGTGATGATCTTGCATCACATTTCTTTATGCTAGTGTGTGGAGAAGATTATTGAGTTGTGTGGTCAAAACGTGTTTGATTCCTTGAAAAAAAATTATATAAATAATTGTGTTGGTCGATGCAGTCTTGGAATTTTTTTTTAAGAATTTAATTTTGTAATGTCACACGTAGGATTTGAGCAGGATGTTTAGAAATTCTAATTTAGGGTTTGATCAAGGCAATGGAATTAAAAGTTTAGTATATAATAGATGGAGTTGAAGGTTAAGGTTGTGTATCTTGTGTTGAAGAAGTGTTGTGTAAAGTGTGAGTTGTGATCAAGCTAGGGAAGGGTTTAGTATGTTGAGAAGATATTATGTACTTCAGTGGATTTCATCAAGAAGAGGTAGTGTTGTTCTATAAATCATTCTTTCTGTTGTTCCCTAGCAGTTACAATAGGTTAAATCCATTAACATGATAGATCCTAATAGATCTTTTGTCGTAAATCCTCTAACAAGGTGACACTTTGTCAAGTGTTTAAAGTCCTCTAACAAGGCTACTCTTAATAGGGTAAAGGTCATAACAGGCCTAAGATAAATCCCTTAACTGGGTAGAACCTAATATTGATGTTGTAAACTTTTAACAGGGTTAAGCTCCTCATAGGGCATACTTCAGAAGAGTACATCATTTAGTGGGTACTAATCTCACTGTTGTTTTTCCCCTATTTGGGGTTCCATGAGATAAATATGTGTGTCAATTTTTTGGATGGATCTGGATGCTAATGATTTTTATTTTTATTTTTTAATGTTAATCTTGTGAATAATGGTTTAAGTTTTAAGATGGAGAAGTTAGGATTATTTGGTAGAGTACTGATTCTCCCCTCCTCTTAGTAATCTAAACTCGGGACTAACAATTGGTATCAGAGATTTGGTCCTCTACTGTGGTGAAGTTTAACAACTTGAGGTAAAGATCTGAAGTTGATGAGAAAGGAAAGTCTTAAATTCACAAGAGAGAACTATTCAGTATGGTTAATAAATATGTTTACCCTTCAGGAACTGTGTCTACAGATCAATTGAAGGAAATGTTAGAACATAACGCTACTATGGAAGCTATTGCTAGTATTCTTTCTGATGCAGAGTATGTTGATATCAAAGACTAAGATACTGCTAATGAGATGTGGGAAAAGTTGAAAAATGTCTATTATGGAGATCCACATGTGCATAAAGAAAAGTTTGATAGCTTGAGAGGAAAGTAAAATTATATGAGGATGCAATAAAATGAGAACATTGAGCAATACAGTTAGAGAATCAAAGAGGTTGTTGCTGCTATCTGAGGTGCTAGTGGTAATATTCCCGAGGAGGATGTGGTAAGAAAAATGTTGAGAACTTTATTGGCTTAGTATGCTAATAGGGTTTTTGCCATACAAGAGCTTAAATCTATAGGAACTTTTACTGTTACTCTTGATGCATTAATAGGGAAATTAATTGCATTTGGGTTAAGAAATTATGACAATAGTATGCCTAAAGTTGAAGCTTCTTTCAAGTCATCATTGAATCTTGCACCATCAAGGAAAGGAAAGGAAAGGAGATAACTAATAGTTCTTCAAAATTTTATCCTAATGATTATGAATCTATCTTATCAAAAGAAAGAGAACTGGAGGAATTGGAAGCTTTATTTGCTAGAAGGCTGCCTAGAGGGAAAGGTAAATATAAGGGTAAGTTACCTTTGAAATGATTTGCATGTAACAAAATTGGACACATTGCTT
Source organism: Thuja plicata (assembly GCA_018584345.1). NCBI lineage: Eukaryota > Viridiplantae > Streptophyta > Pinopsida > Cupressales > Cupressaceae > Thuja > Thuja plicata. The sequence goes on from MU227137.1 coordinate 492,238, forward strand.
CTAGATGTCCTAAAAATGAAGGGAAGGATAAGCCAAGAAGGTTCATGGATAAAAACAAGAAAGCATGCTACCTAGCTGAGGAAGGTGTTACTGATGAGGAATATGATAGAAGAAATGAAGAAGAAATTGTGTTTGTTGCAGTAAAGGAAGAACCCTTAGAAGAAGGTGAGAAAGATTTGGTTTCTAACATGAATCATAGTGGTAACTAGATTATTAATAGTGGGTACACTCATCATATGATCGATGAAAGAATAAAATTCATCAATATGGAAGAATGTGATGGAAGATCAGTGAGATTCAGGAATGATGCTACCTGTATGGTAATAGGTAAAGGATATATTTCTTTGAATGATAAAAACAATTATGATGATGTTTACTAGGTTGATGGTCTGAGATACAATTTTTTAAGTGGTTCTTAGTTGAATAATAGAGGATTTAGATTGGAGTTCAATGGAGGTAGTTGCGGGATTATTGGGAAATCAGGAGAGTTGATTTCTATTGGTGAACAAACTAGAGGTAACTTGTTGCATTTGAATTCTACTATTAAGAGTTTTCTGATTGCTAAGGTAGAAGATTCCTGGTTATGGCCCAAGAGGTTTTCTTCATGTAAATTTTGATAATCTGAACAAAGTTAGTAAGATGAAGTTAGTGAGAGGTTTTCCTAACCTAGTGAAACCAGACAATGTAATGTATAAAGAATGTCACCTTGGGAAGCTAACTAGTTCTAGTTTCATCAGAAAAATTATTCTTCTAGAAGTATTTTAGATCTGGTTCATACCGATCTTTGTGGTCCAATGAGAACTCAAAGTTACTATGGTGATAGATATTTTATGTTGTTTTTTGATGATTATTCTAGAATGATGTGGTTATATTTTAAAGGGATAAATCTGAAGATTTTCACATGTTTAAGATCTAAAAATCTAGAGTGGAGAATGAGACCAGTAAGACCCTAAAATGTATTATATTTGATAGAGGAGGTAAGTTTACTTCACAAGAATTTACTACATATTGTGAAGAAAAGAGAATTTAGTCCCTCTTTGGCATTGATGGAAACACTATAGTAGTACTATATAAATTGATGATGGAAATTCTCAATACTGTCGATCTCTGTCATTACTCCTTCTGAGTTGATAGTTTTGTTTCTATTCTTCAAACTATTCTGCCTCTTGGATAAATCTTCTGATATTGTAGCATACATTCTGATTCTCCTTCATGAGTAAATGTCATCAATTCATTCATAAAATGTTCTCTCCCTCTTTGACAACAATTCCAAAAATTCATACTCCTAAAAAAAATTTAGTTTTGGATTATACCTTACATGTACAAATATTCAGTACATACAGAAATATCCTCACAACTTCAGGAATCACCTAAAGTGTGTCATACTAACATCAATTGGAGAATAGATATTCTAATAATGTATCGAATTGATGGAGCATGCCTCATGCTTCTTAGTGAATATTGGATAGGGGAAGAACCCCTAATTTACCTTTAAGATACTCAAAATCATCCTTTAGTAGTGGCTTTGTAAAGATATCAGTCATTTGTTCCTTTTAATTCACATATTCCAATACCACATTTTTCTCTTGAACTTGTTCTCTCAAGTAGTGATACTTGATAGAAATGTGCTTGGTATTTCAATGCATAACGAAGTTATTTGATATGTTGATAGAACTTGTGTTATCACAAACAATAGTTATAGAATCTGAGATAATCTCTTGCATACCTTTAGGTAGCTATTTAATCCAAACAATGTTTGCACAATTCCTGGCTGCAACAACATATTCTTCCTTGGCAGTAGACTATGAAATGCAACTCTACGTCTTTCTTAGCCATGCAACCAATCTTTCACCTAGAAAGAATGCTCCTCAACTAGCACTTTTCATGTCATAATTTTTCTATCCCAATCTGCATCAATGTAGACTTACAGATCAAAAGTACCTCCTTTCTTGTACAATAAACCAAAATCTTCAGTTCCTTTAAGATATCTAAAGATTCTCTTGATTGTAGACATATGTGTTTCATTAGGATTAGAAGAAAATCTTGCAACAACCCCAACAGTGTGTGTTATATCAAGTCTGTTGTGAACCACATACTGCAATTTACCAATCATGGATTGGTAAAGAGTACTATCCACCTCTTGTGTCTCATCTTCTTTTGAAAATTTACATCATGGAACCATCGGTGTTCCAACAGGCTTGAAATCTTCCATACCAAAAGTTTTGAGGATCTCTTTGATATACTTAGCTTGTTTTATATAGATCCCTTCTACAACTTGTTGTATTTGTAGACCTAGAAAGAACTTAATCTCTCCAATCATTGACATTTCAAATTCTTTTCTCATTTCATCAACAAATGCCTTACATAAGGTGTTATTGCCTCCAAAAATAATATCATCAACAAAAATTATAGAAATCAAAACCTTGTTGTCACTGTCACACTTCAAGTAAACATTATTGTTATCACTTGTTCTTTGAAATCCTATTTTGATTAGATAAGAGTACAATATTTCATACCATACTCAGGGTTCTTGCTTCAAACAATAAAGAGCTTTGTATAATTTACATAACTTGTTCTTATTTGTGCTATTAATGAATCCTTCAGGATGCTCAATGTAAACTTCTTCTTCCAGTATCCCATTCAAAAATGCATAATTGACATCCATTTTATAAACTTTAAATCCTTTGTAAGCCGCATAAGCTAGAAGTACTCTAACTCCTTCCAATCTAGCAATAGGTGCAAAAGTCTCTCCTTTATCAATACCTTCTTCTTGTGCATAATATTTGCAAACCAATCTAGCTTTGTTTTTTATAACTTCTCCATTCTCATTTAGTTTGTTTCTGAAAATCAATTTAGTACCAATAATAATTTTATCCTTTGGCCTAGGTACTAAAGTCTATGTACAGTTTTTTTTATCTGATGAAACTCTTCTTTCATTGCTTTCATCCAATCTTCATTATCTAGTGCTTATTTAACTTTCTTTGGCTCAAATGTACATATCAAACATGTATTATCTCTTACCTTGCTTCTTGTCATCACTCTAGCATATTTATTTCCAATAATCTTGCTCAGGGAGTGGTGCCTCCTCACATACTTTGGTAAAAAAGGCTTGGTAGGTCTTGGTGGTTCATCCTCATCACTCGGTTGTAGAGCTATCTATTCAGTTTCCTCCTTGGTAGGTGCTCTCAATAAGGTTTTAGGAACATCAGGTTGTACATATACAAACTTATCATAATATTTAGGTTCCTTTTTAATTTCTTCATAATTCTTTTCTGCAAACTCAATGTTTCCCACACTTTCACTTTCCACCATTTTGTTAATAACTTTATTTAAACACTTATAGGCTTTACTCCTTGTAGAATATCCTAAGAATATTCCTTCATCCCCTTTAGAATCAAACTTTCCTTCTCTAGATTCTTTCAAGATATAAAATCTACTTCCAAAGACTTTGAAATAACTCACATTAGGTTTGTGTTCATACCATATTTCATGAGGTGTTCTGTCGGTACCTTTCTTCATTTGTACTCGATTCAATGTATAAACAATAGCACTGACTTCTTCTCTCTAATTTTTCGTGAAATACCTTTCTCATTCATTAGTGTCCTAGCACAATCAACAATAGATCTATTTCTTCTCCCAGCAATACCATTTTGTTGTGGTGTAAACTCATCAGATGTAAACTCACCTCAAATGTAAACTCACCTCCTCTACCATATCTCATACATTTCAGTTGTCTTCCTATTTCTTTCTCAACTATAGCCTTATACCACTTAAACATTTAATATGCATCAGATTTTCTTTTAAAAACATTATAGACATCATTCTAGAATAATCATCCACAAATAAAATAAAATATTTGTGTCTATATTAACTTTGAGTTCTCATGGGTCCACATAAATTTTTATGCACTAAATCCAAAATTCCTCGTGTAACATAAGTTTTTCTTGAAAAACTAGATTTAGTCATCTTACCCATTTGATATTCTCTACACATAGCATTTTTAGGTTTCTCTAATCTCGGTAATCCTCTGACTCTATTCTTTTTACTCACTTTTATCAAGTTGTCAAAATTAACATGAAAAAGGCTTTTGTGCCATAGCCAAACATCCTCAACTATAGCTAATAGGAAACTCTTAATAGAAGTATCAAGATAAAAAAAAAAATTACCTTTAGATTGTTCTCTAGGAGAAATCAGACTCGCCTTCTTATCAAAAAATTTCACCTTTCCACGTTGAAATTCCAGTTGGTGACCTATGTTATTTAACTTTGCATCACTAAAAAAATTATACTTTAAGCCTTCAACCCAATAAACATCATCACATCTTTTTTTATTTAGTAGAATTATGGATCCTTTTCCTTTCACAGGATATGGAGCATCCTTACCAAATCTAAAATATCCTCTATCATGCTTCTCCAAGGAAATAAACTTAAGTGTGTCACCAGTCATGTGATGTGAACTACCATTGTCTATAATCCATGTTTCATTCTTAATTATTGTTGTATGATATCATATTTGGTTACTATTCATTTTGTTGATATTCATGTTTTGTCACTGATGTCAACATATGTTTCTGTGAAGAGGACAAACTGATTATTTGACTGACTGAACTGTACATACACTATATGGATGATTCAATACAATTGAAGATAGGGATATGATGAAAGATGTGTGATGACCTTATTCCTAAGGTCTCTTGACTAGAGGTTACATATTGGTGATGTTATAGATGATTTAGTGAAGACTAATTTCTGGACCGTGATAGTAATGCTTGACAAATCAAGTTTCTGTATTTTGTGTATATCATACAGATGAAGATGTTTCAATGGATGTGAGCTTATGGGATTACTAAGGATACACTGAATAATTTTTATTACTAATTGATTGTTGTGAAAGTACTGGTGACATCAGTTGTGGCATGTGTTCTATAGGAGACTTATTTTGGTTGTCGACTTTAGAGATGTAGCATGTATTATGAATTGTGAGCGTGGATTGTGGATCTTAGAATATAATTGATGGATTGTAATTGATGTTTACTTGATACAAGTACCATGTGTATCTTAGCAAGGGGTTAAACAATTATTTGTATATTGGGAAAGCCTAATTGGCTGACCTAATTAATTATTTGTGTATTAGGAATGATTAATTGGCCGACCTAATGAATTATTGTAATAGGGTATTTATGAGTGATCTTTTCTTTTGAAAATATGTGGAAGAGATTGAAAAGGAACATAAGTGTAAGTTGTGAGGCTTGTTTTTCTACTGGATGTAGAGCAGAGTTTGTGATAAGAATACTTCATTGGAACAGACCAAGAAAAGATAGTTTCTATCAGAAACTTCACTGGATTGTATATTTTCTATATACACTTGTTCGGATTGTGAATCCTTGAGGGTGGCTTTAACCTTCTTTGGGTAGTGAGCCTACTATTTTTCTTGAATCCTAACAAGATCTATCTCCTAACAGGGACTATGTACTATAATTTGGTAATAAGCTCCTAACATGGGTAAATCTTTTAATATGGATACTATACTCTCAGTATATTATTTGTGGGTGCTAATTCCCACTGGGGTTTTACCTTTAACAGGTTTTCCTCGATAAGGAGTATTATGTTATTGTGTTGAAATTTACTGTGTTATCATTTGCATTGCAGTTTTGGTTTATAAAGTTTAAAGTTGAATATTCTATATCACAATTGATTCAACCCCCCCCCCCCCGTTGTGNTCACAATTGATTCACCCCCCCCCCCCCCGTTGTGCTTGTGGATTTTTATTCCTAACAATTGGTATTAGAGCAGCTGGTCCTTAGAGAGAAATCTTAACAGCTTGAGGTGATCCTAAAGATGACTTACTATAGGAAGGATAGTCCAAAATTTGATCCTAAAAACTTTGATAGTTGGAAGAACAAGATGAGAACACATTTTCTATGTTTGGGAATTGACTATTGGATGATAAAAAATAAGAATGAAAAGATAGCAACCGAGGATGATTTGGAGAAAGCTACTGAAGATGATAAGAAGATATTTTCATGTAATATGGTCACAAGGGAATCACTAATCAGTGAACTTTTTAAAGATGAATTCACATAAGTAAAAGACTTGGACTCTGCATATGAGATTTGGACAAGATTGGAGGTACTCTATGAAGGAGATAAGTTTACAAAATAGGAAAAGTTACAAAACTGGAAGACAAAGATGGAATCACTAAAAAATGAGAGAAGATGAGAACATTAGGGCATACAGATAGAGAATTACTAAGGTGGTTACTGGTATTAGAAAATCTGGAGGTACTTACAGTGAGGAAGAAGTGATTGTGAAGATTCTCAAATCTTTAACACCTGCATATAGAGCTAAAGTAAAAGCTATAGAGGAGATTATAGCTTTGGCACCAAACTTCACTACAAAGATTTTTATTTGAAATCTAACTACTTTTGAAGCCGCAGAATTGGGAGATACTTTACCAAAAGTTGAGTTAGCATTCAAGGCAACCATGCACAAGAACAAAAAGACCTTATCTGGAATTGTGAGCACCAGCAATAGTAACTTGAGAGAAGACCTTGGAGACTATGCCGAGTAATGGGAACAGATATAGGAGGAAGAAATAAAGCTGGTTGAAGTAGTAGCATTGATCACTAGAAGAGAAAAGAGAGGTAAGGGTAAATTTGAAGGAAAATTACCTCTGAAAGGTTTTTCATGTAACAAGATTGGTCATTTTGCATCTCTATGCCCTACAAGGGTTCCAAAGAATAAACCTAAGTTTTACAAATCCAAGTATCCTAAATACAAGGGCTATTATTATGCTAGTGAGGGTGTTTCTAATGATGATGGTGACTATGATAAAATTGGATTTATTGCTATAAAGGATGATGAACCTTTACATGAGGAAAAAGCCTTAGTATCTCATGTTGAAAATAAATCTAAATGGGTTATAGACAGTGGTTGTTGACATCATATGACTGGAGATAAAAATAAATATGTGATTTTGAAAAGATATGATGGTGGTGTTGTTAGATTTGGTGACAATACTCCTAAACTTATCATTAGTGTTGGATCTATTTCTCTGGATGGAAAGAATAATACTGACAATGTATTACTTGTTGATGGACTTAAACATAATTTGTTAGGTACTGGGCAATTAGTGGACAAAGGTTATCCATTGAAATTCATTGATGGGAAATGCTCTATCAGAAGTAAATCAGGAGATTTGATCGCATATGGTACTAAATATAGAGGTAATGTATTTGAATTGAATACATCTGAAGCTTCTTGTTTTATTGCGAAGGTTCATGACAGTTGGCTGTGGCATAGAATATTTTTACATGTCAACTTTGATAACATTGTGAAGGAAAGTATGACTAATGTTGTGAGAGATCTACCTAAGATTGTAAAGCCATCTAACACTATGTGTAGAGAGTGTGTTGTGGGGAAGCAAACCAGAAGCAATTTTAGAAGCAAATCTTATTTAGCTAAACGGAAGTTGGATCTGGTGCATACAGATATGTGTGGTCCTACAAGAACAAGATCTTACTATGGTGAAAGGTACTTTAATTTTTGTTGATGACTTTTCTAGAGTGATGTGGGTTACATATTTGAGAGAGAAATCTGAAGCATTTGACAAATTCAAGTTATTTAAAGAAAAAGTTGGGAATGAATCTAGTTTAAAGATAAAATGTTTGAGATCAGAAAAAGGTGGAGAGTTTACATCAGATTTATTTAATACATACTATGAAGAAAATGGAATATAAAGACAAACATCAGCTCCTAAAACACCACAAAAGAATGGGATAGAAGAGTGAAGAAACAGAAATATATTAGATGCTGCAAGGACTATGTTGCTGGAAGGACATGTGTCACATATTCATTGGAGAGAAGTAGTTGGCACTACTATGTACACCTTGAACAAAATTCAAATTAGAGAAGGTACAAGTAAGACTCCTTATGAATTATGGTTTGATCATATACCTACTGTAAAATATTTTAGAATACTTGGAAGTAAATTTTATATCAAAAGAGATGATGAGATAGGGAAGTTTGATGCTAGAAGTGATGAAGGAATTTTTATTAGTTATTCTACTAAGAGAAAAGCATATAAATGTTTCAATCTGAGATTGAGGAAGTTAATTGAAAGTGCCAATGTGAGGATAAATCAAAAGTTTCAAATTCAGGAAAGAATATGTGGTCAGATTACAAAGATGAAAGAGGTCACCACTAATCCTGAAGAACCTTTGATGGTTGATAATAAAACTGAAGATTAATTGATTGAGGTTACTAAGACTCTTGAGACTCCGAGGTATGTTAAGAAGAACCATCCTAAAGATCAAATTATTGGCAATGCAAGTAAAGGTATGTGTTAGTGAACAAATTTGTCTCTTAGTAAATATTTAATAGGAAAAATCTACAACCCTTCTTGAAAGACAAATGACTCTAATAGTTTGGTAAATGATTTGAACTCACTTCCCTCTGAATTGATCCTAGGTACAGCTCCCTAGAGATATTTTATCAGTAATATCTAACTCTGAATTTCAACTTTTAACCCAAAAGTTTGGAAAGGTTACTCCAACATTCATAGATGAGAAGTATGGAAAATCTATCCCAATAAAGATAACAGAAATGATAAAGAAATAAAAAGCACAGTTTCTCTTTTAACAGATCCAAAGAAAACATACAATTAATCAATAAAAAGGCAACAACATATATATGAAATTCAAGAATTATGAATCAACATACACACACATTACAGATAAACCAAGTATAAGCATAGGACACTTGCTCTTTGTTTTCAAATGACACAAATGTGATAAACTTCACTGTAATATATTTCCAAAAATCACTACACAGACAATCACATGGAGTCTATTCTTTCAAAATAGTATCAAATTTCACTATATATGTTTCCTAACTTTCTTAACCACAAAAATTCAACTATCTAGTTACAATTAGTCTCTTGTTTTTTGAACCCTTCTAAAGTTTGCAATAGTAATACTTATAATATCAAAGCACCGAGAGGTCTCCTGAAAAACTTGACCTCTCAGGAAATCAGTTATAAAATGAAACTAGTAGAAAAAGGACACATGTCCTTGAGTGTTTGCATGCTAAACCAAATACAAAATAATTATCTAAATCTAGTTCCTTGTCCATAGCACAATCCTCAGTTCCTGCTGGGCTCCCTCCTTCGATAATTGACTGGGTAGGCTTCCATAATTTATACCCCTAAACCAGCTCTTTTGCAAATGACAGATGTGGAACCTTGGAATTCATTATCTGAGCCATTAAGGCCTCTTTGCTCCACTTCAAATTCTTCACCTTTTCTGCAACACTGGGCAACTGATCCACATATAGATATAACATTGACTCAATCATTGCCATATGAGTTAGGTCTAAGGCTTTAGGATTAACCTTTTCTCTGATAATCTTTATCGCTGAGTTGAAGGCTTCTAAAGAGCCTTTCAATTCTTGTTCATCGTATACAGATGGATAAGTATAGGTGAAGTTAATGACCTTCAACTCAGTCAAAGTGGCTTTTTGAATTTGTTTATCCTTGACCTCATATTCTTTGTTTTCTGTAATAGTGCTTCTCACAAGAGTGATATGCCAGCTGATGTTCTTTCTAAGGATGAAGAAAATGGATTCCTCATTGACTTTCAAATATTTTTCTGTAAAGAATTTGCTAAAACCATACCTCTCTATATCCATGAACTTTGTCATCGCAGATACCCATTTTTCCTCCTCTCCATCCCAAACTTGTCACTGGGTCTGTAATTCTCCCATTACTGCTTCTGTATCATGGAGGATTAAATGCGAGTCTTTGATGTAATGTTGGCCATTACTAGTATTTGAGACATCCATTCATTGACTGAGGAAACCAAAGTTTGACCCCTCTGAACTTGATTTAGTAGATTTTTACTTTCTATAGAATTTGGGTCGAATACCTATGGGGATTGAATCAGCAGCGTAGCGTCAAAGTTACAGAAGGTGTTTATGAACTGGGAAAGTGACACTATTGTTTGTTTCATTTCTTTCTTCTCCTTGCTATCTTGCCAATATGTCATCAATATCTACTGAGCTGTTTCTTTGAACAAGTGGTTCTTTCCCACCCTATCCATGGTTCCTAATTCAATTTTAGTAACTTCAAAGTCTTCAGCCGCAACATCCTTCTTCTCCTCCTTTGGTCTGTAAGTGGCTACTTTAGCAGTCCACTTCCCAATTCTAGCATCAACAAACATCTGTGCTGTGCTTTTAAATTTTTTGGCCTTGGGAGTCTTTTGAGCATACTTACTGACTATGTGTTGCACTGGGATAGATACCAGAACTAAGCTTCATTTCTTGTTCACTAAAGTGGTTAGCCATCTGGGTGTGCCACTTGCTGCTGCTAGTTTCTCACTTATCTTTTGCAAGAGTATCCATTAGATCTAAAGTCACATCATATAGATCGAAAAGGTCCTTTCCTACTTTCTCATCTTCACTCATTTGATAGTTTAGATCCCCAAAATTTGTCATCTTCTAGGTTAATTGTTTCGATATTCTCCTGATTCATTTTCTCTTTAATTTGTGACCGAGAATTTGACTTGGTAATTCAATGAGGTGAGACCACGAGGGAAAGCTCTATAATAGATTTCTTCCTAGAATCCTTAGTCCGCTGCTTACCCGATGCACCTGCATTATCAATTGATTTATGAGGATTAGAAACAGGGGAAGAGGAATATATAGGTGAAGATTTAACTTCAATTGACTTAGGACTAGAATGTTTTCTTCTTTCTTATAGCCATTCTTCAGTCAATTGTAGTACATGTTGTGTCCTACGCTTAATGTCATCTTCCTCATCCACTGACCAATCAATTTCATAATCCTCATTTCTCAGGGATCTTTTGAAATTAGGTTCAACCTGTATGTGTCTAAATGTTGACCTCTAAATTAGGCACAACACAACAAAGTCATTGCTCAATTGTTGAATTGTGAAGATGAACATGAATTGTCCATTTCACAATATCGATTGAATTGACTTGTTGCATCCTATTTATTTGGGGTGTTTAATTGCTCTCAGAATGAGAGCCAACAACCATAGACCATTGCTAAAATGGAGGATTTGAAAGCATTGAAAACTGAAATGAAACTATTCTATATGAGAGATGCAATTATAATCTAAGAAGCTTGAAAGAAAGAATGGAATTAAGCTATTTGATACATAAGAAAACTAAATTAAGATACAAAATGTCATTAATCTAAATGAGATTGTACTAATTATGCAATAAAAAATTGAAAACATGATAGAATTGAGACAATATTTCACTATAGTTTTGGTACTCTAAAATTGCTCCTTCAAATGAAGGAAAGAAGGTCCATAATATAGAAAAGCCTGAAGAGAGGATGAAGAGTTTCTTGGAAAGAAATGACTGACTCTTCATCTCCATGGAGGAAGGTGAGACAAAATTGAAGGAACTATTTAATTAAGTAAATGAATTATTGCCACATGGGTGGCTTTTCATCTTAAATTATTGAATTTCAAGTGAGGATAATCCATTCAAATAACTAAATAATATTTGATTCCTTTGATGTGTATTAGCTAAAGGGGGTGGGATTAATTTAATTTAAAAGCACTTAGGACTTTATGATTAAATTAATAAAACATAGGGATTTTTAGCTAATAAATCTTGAAAATTTAGGAATTAAATATAGTGTAAGATTTATGCAAATTTAGGTTTTCTACATTTGAGACTAAGTCAATTAAAGTCAATTAGGAAGGAGAATTTGCCTAGTACAATAGGACTTCGATGATGAGAATTTGAAGAAATGCACCAAAATTTATTAGAATTGTAAGGTGCCAATTTTGGGGTGTTACATTTTGCCCCTCTTTGAATTGATGTGCGAGCAGTGCATTGATTCAAAGAATAGTCTGATGTGACAGATGAAGACTTCGGGAGTCTAGGTTAGGTTTACCAAACACTGATCAGATCGAGAAGCAGAACCATCTTTAGAATGAAGCATGATTCTCTAAAGTCTAAGTTAGATTGCGAAGACAACGGTCCAAATACCAATTGAGAGAAGATGAAATTGGGGTTAGATTGCCCCAATGTCCACTGATAGTTGATGAAGATTTAGAACTATCTCTAGAATCAGGGTTAGATTGCCCCAATACAAAGGTTAGCCCTCCGAGATCTGGGTTAGGTTGCCCAGATAAAAGCTAAAAAGAGATATTGAGAACCGTCTTTAGAACAAAGCATGACTTTTAGGAATTAGGGTTAGATTTCCCCAATACCCAATGAGATTTCAAGAATCATCTCCAAAATGAAGCTTAGTCCCCCAATATCTAGGTTAGATTGCCTAGACACTGGTCAGATTGATATCTTTCACAAGATTGTCCCCAGAATGAGGCTCAACCTTTAGGATTCAGGGTTAGATTTCCCCAATACCTATCCCAAAAGATAGTCAATAAAGATTTCCAGAATGAAGCATAATCCTTGAGGATCCAAGTTAGATTGCTCAGATACTTAGAAAGATAGATGACAAGATGATAAGATAAGAGACATCTAGATGCCCCTAGAGATTCAAGATAATGGAATATCCAATTTTGACCATAAGGTATGAAAATTTGAATATGCCCCAACTGATGAGATGCCCCTAGCAATGGGGTCTTTTGATTCAGATCAGACTGATTCAAGAATGATGCGAAAAGATTCAATGATGCAATCATCCTGCCCCCTCGGGAGTGAAATCAAAAGATGACACAATAGAAAGATGATTGATAGAAAAATATTGCAGATAGAAGTAAGATCGAAGATCCAGAGGAATTCAGAGATAGATCAAGAGAAGGAAGAATTGATTTAGAGCGATCAGGAGGTCCTATTGACTAGGTTTGACCATAGTTGACCAAGTTTGACCAAAATTGACTAGAGTTGACTATGATGAAAAGATTGCAGAAGCTGAGAAAATGATGACAAGAGATGATTCTGACAAGAAAGCGACGTCATAAAGTCGACTGCATAAGTGTTAGAGCATGTTGGTCCCAAAATTTTAAAATGCAATTTTGAGCTGCTTAGGAGTGTCAGATTTTGATTTCGATCTCAAAAATTGATTGAGCATATAGATGAAGATAGAGAAAGAGGATCGAACACTTGTGCAGTCAAGAGGAATCTAGGACAAAATATGAGAACCTTTGAAGAATGAGAAAACAATGAAGAGAGCACCAAAATTGTCGCTATGCAAGCTTAAAATGCGAATGCAAGCCTAAGCTAAATGCAATCCTAGGACTGGGTTGTTGGACTCATCGCATAATTATCATCATCAAGTTTTGGAACATCAGAGTCGATACAATCCTTATTGGTGCCAATGCAACCATAAGAATATGAATATGACTTTCATCGAATAAAATGTAGGAAACGAACATAAGCACCAAGGCACAAAAGCCAAGGTGACTTGAAAATTGTTTCTAGTTTGATATAGTAAGAGTACACAAGTAAAAAAATAGAGAAATAACAGTCAAGGATATAGTTCCAACCTCCCCTTGGCGTACAAATAAACAAGATCGAGGGATGTGAGGCTTTTCCACCTTAATGCAGAAGCACTTGTCACCTACACCCTATTTATTTGACATTGTCCGATCATCAAAACCATACCCACAAATAGTAGACAAAAGAAAATATCAATGAAATTCATGAGAACAGACAGCATACAAACAGATATTCAATCATAGCTCAGTATGTTTCAAATTTTACGAATGTGCATGTGTTTAGGGTGTTGAAAAAAACACTGTTGTGCTTGTGAGTGCATTGTGTTTGATTGCTATCGAGAGATGTTTACATTGCGATATCCAATGTGTGTTGAAAAACACAGATGTGTCCAAAGAGAATGTTGGAAAACATTGTTTGATTGGGGTGTTAAGAAACACCAGTTTGTACCAGTAGATAGTTGTCCTTTAGAACTAACAAGATTACTGACTCGAGTGTAAACCAAAGATGCAATCAAAGTGGGGAGCCATGCCCCCAAGTAATGAATGGATTGATGTCGAATATGCAGATAATGAGTTGATGTGAGAAATCTCAATATTATAGTGACAGTAGGTAGACACAGTGAGAATCACTGGTGACTGATGCGAGAGAGATTCTCAAGTATAAAGATTAGTGTGAGATCTAGGCATCAGTAGGCAGACTCAGTGAGAACCACTGGTGACTGATGCGAAGAAGAGAGAGACTCCAAAAGATAGGATGATGGCCCCTAGACCAGGAAGATGCCCTCGAGTGTGACCAGTTTCAATCCATATGAAGTCGAGAAAAATCACAAAAATAACTAAGAGCGAATGCATGAGCGAGCAAACTAAAGAAGGAAAGCAAACTAAAGTAGGAAAACAAGAGAGCAAACTGCAAGATAGCCAAAGGATGTCACGATAGATAGAGCATTGCAGAACAAGAGGTGCCTATTTACTAGGTTTTCACCATCTTGGCAGAAATTCTATTTTTTCTACCATGATGCCTATTTACCAGGTTTTCATCAATGGCACATTTTTCTCTTTTTCTCATTTTTTTTTTTGTATTTTTCAATTTTTTTTTTTGTATTTTTCAAGGCGCCTGTTTACCAAGTTTTCACCAGGACAATAGATACATCAAAGCGCTTGTTTGCCAGGTTTTCACTAAGATGATCATTTTTTTAGGACATTTTGCAATTTTTAGGATTTTATTAGAATAGAGTATGTACATGAGCATTCAGAAGACATCTCAACTATAGAACTTCTTTAGATGAAGAGCATTGATAGGATCTTTGAGTTGTTCCCCCTCTGTGGTAGAGAGCTGGTAAGCACCAAACCCAAATACTATAGTGATAACATATGAACCAAGCCAGTTTGGTTCAAATTTTCCTTTCTGGACCTGCTGTTGTTGATTCTTGGGGTTCTCTCTCAGGATGAGATCACGCATTTGGAATTCCCTTGGTCTGACCTTCTTGTTGTATCTTTTAGATATTCTCTTCTGATATACTCAGAGATGATCGAATGCCACTTTCCAATGTTTATCTAGTAGTTCAAGCTCTTGTAGCTGAGATATTCTGATATCATCATCAGTAATGAGGCCCTTCAGAGAGACTCGCAAGGTAGGAATTTCAACCTCAATAGGAAGCACTGCATCTGCACCATAAACTAGAGTAAAGGGCGTGGCCCCTATTGGTGTCTGTATACTGGTGTGGTAAGCCCATAAAGTAGGATTAATCTAGAGATGCTAGTCTCATCCAGATTTGTGTACTGTGTGGTGTAAGATCTTGAGAATAGTCTTATTTGAAGCTTCTGCATGTCCATTACCCTGGGGATAATAGATAGAAGACCAGTGCTAGATAATTCTAAACTTAGTGCATAAATCTATTAGATCCTTGTTCTTGAATTTCCCTCCATTTCCAGTAATTATTGATGAGGGTACACCATATCTGTAGATGATGTAATTCAATATAAACATGGCCACAGACTTTCCATAAGCTACAATGAGAGGCACTTCCTCAACCCACTTGGTAAAATAGTCTATAGTAGTAATGATGTATTTATGTCCCCTTGAAGAAGATGAATGTATCTGACCCACCAAGTCAAAGGCCCACTACTAAAATGGCCAAAAGCTTACGAAAGGAATGAGCTCCTTGGCAAGAGCGTGGATCAGATTTCCATAAAGTTGGCACTATTTACAAGATTTAGCAAATTGTGTAGCTTCTTTCTCCATATCTGGCCAATAGTAACCAACTCTAATAAGTTTGCGAGCTAGTGTCAGACCATTTGAGTGAGACCCACAGATGCCTTCATGCACCTCTACTAATGCATGCTTGGACTCATCAGGTTCTAAACACCTAAGGAGGGTATCATCTAGACCTCGTCTATATAAGTTGTTAGCTATGATGGCAAACCGTGAAGCATTGCGGATTAAGTGACGTTTCTCATTTTGGGTGTAAGTGTCTAGTATGATTTGATCACAAAGGTAGGAGTAAATATGGTGGTAGTAGGATGAGTCATGTCCAATGACTGAATAGATCATCCGAGATTTAGGGGAATTATAAGCAGGGTAGCATAACGTCTCCACTAGGAATTCATGTCTAAAGTCATTTTCTGGAATTTGTAACATGGAAGCCAGAGTAGCCATGGCATCGACTGCTTTATTGTCTACCCTTGGAATTTGTTGGAAAGTAATGTGTGCAAAGTATTTCTTGAGATCATCAACCATCTTTTTATAAGGCAACATTTTCATCTTTTGTTTGGTAGATATCATTCACCTGATTGATAACCAACTATGAATATCCAAAGACCTTTAGCTCATCAACACGCCATTCAATAGTGATCTTTAATCCATTAATCAAGGCTTCATACTCAGCAGTGTTATTTGTGCAAGGAAACAAAATTTTGTAAGCCTTTGGTAATGAATACCACTGAGGTGTGATGAACAAGATTCTGGCACCTGACCCCTGCTAGGTGAATGATCCATCAAAGAACATGGTCCATGACTGATGTGTGAGAAGCATGATGGACTCATCTGGGAACTTGATCCTTAATGGTTGATAGTCTGCAATACGTGCCTCAACCAACTGATCTGCAATTGGTTTCCCTTTGATAGCTTTTCTTTCCACATACTCAATGTCAAATTCACTGAGTATCATGACCCACTTAGCTAATCTACCCATGAGGGAAGCTTTGTTGAGTAAGTACTTTAATGGATCAATTTTTGCAATGAGCCTTGTAGTGTGAGCAAGCATGTAATGCTGTAACTTCTGGGAAGAGAACACCACCACCAAGCAAGCTTTCCCAATGACAGAGTAATTCATTTCATAGGAGACCAACGTTCTGCTAATGTAATAGATTACTCTTTCTTTATTGTTTTGATCTTCTTGGGCCAATAGAGCACCTAGAGATGTTTCTGTAGCTGAGATGTATAAGATTAATGGCTTCACATTAATAGGAGGCATTAATATAGGTGGATCAGCCATATATTTTTTGATTTGTTGAAGACCTTGTTCACATTCTTTATTCCATTCATAGGTCACACCTTTATGTAAAGTTTTAGTAAATGGATGTGATTTGTCAACTAGCTGTGAGATGAAGTGCCAGATAGACTGAAGCCGACATTGAAGACCTCTGATTTGTCTAATATTGTGAGGTGGAGGTATTTCCATGATATCTTGCACCTTTTCAAGATCCACCTCGATTCCTTTTGCTGAGATGATATAACCAAGCAATTTTATAGAAGTTACTCCAAATGCACATTTCTTAGGATTGAGACGTAGTCTAAACTTTTCCATATGATCTAATATAGGGCCTAGATCAGTAAGATGTGCCTTCCTATCCATGCTTTTAGCAAGGGTTTCATCAACATAATCCTCCATTGTTTTGTGCATCATATCATGAAATATAGTAGTGACTGCTCTTTGATAAGTGGCTCTAGCATTCTTAAGGCCAAAAGGCATAAAATTCCAGCAGAAAGTGCCTCATGCACAAGTGAAAGAAGTCTTTTCTTGGTCTTCTGACACAATTTTGATTTGGTTGTAGCCAGAGAAACTGTCCATTAGGGAGTACATTTCGTACCCTGCTGTGATATCCACAATCATATCAATGTTGGGTAGTGGGAAATCATCTTTTGGACATGCCTTGTTTAAGTCCCTAAAGTTTGTGCAGACTTTGATAGATTTGTCATGCTTCAACATTGGAACTATGTTGGAGATCCATTCTGCATAGTCAGTTGCTCTGATGAACCCAGCTTTTAGGATTTTCTCTAATTCCACCTTGACAAGTAGAGCCACATGTGGATGCATTTTTATAAGTTTTTGCTTGACTGGTTTTACTCCAGGAGCTATTGACAGGTGATGCATGATAAGATCAAGATCTACACTAGGCATGTTAGAGTATGTCCATGCAAAGTTTATCTTTTTCTCTTTGAAGAAGCCTATGAATTCTTTGAGTTCTTTTGCAGATAATGATTTAGCCACATGAATAATGTGTGGGTGTTCTTCTATACCCAGATTTACTGGCTGAGTCGGCTCAATTAGCACCGATGATCATTCCTAGAAATGACTCTGAAGTGCATCAAGTATCTCATCCTTAGGTGCTTCAGAGAGGTTTTCACCTTCAGATATGTCTATTCTTTTTACTTTTTTTTGGCTCTGACACTGCCACAATGTGGTTTTCACCATTAGGGCGCCTATTTTTTCTTCTTTTGATTTTATGACTAAGATACTTGATATCAGCCTTGGTCATGTTGACACTTTCTTCACTAGTGGAGGATGTTATAGGTTCAATAGCACGAAGATAACAGGCTAGAGAATAGTCATTTTGGAATGTGAGGAATTTGTTGGATGACAAAGGGGAATTCCAGTCTATTAGCTTGGGATGTTGGAGTGAGAGAGAAGTGACTGGTTCAAGTGCATTCACGGTATAATCATTTAAAGCATGGACTAGTAAGCTAAGACCTAGAGCAATCTCATCCAAAGGTGTATTCAAATCCCTTTGACTCCTAGTGACTGTAGTAGAAGACATATTAACATTTATGGAATTGGACTCATAAGACCTTTCACTAGACCCTTCACCTATGTCGAGAAGCTTTTCATTAGATCCTTCTGAAAAATTGTCGAACTCATATTCATGGGAATCTATGTCTAAAATCTGACTAGGATGTTTGCACCATGAAGGTTTGAGATTTCTTGTGACACCAGTGTGTTCTTGCGCAAACTGATCTTGAAACTATGATGGTATCTATCGTTCACCTTGGAAACCAGGGTCTTGTGACACCTTCCATTGTTTGTATGTCAGAGAAGTGAATGGAATAGCGATATTGGAGTCACTACCAGCCTTGGCTGTACTGGCATGTATTATGACATCATCTAGCTCAGAAAAGAATGCTGCCAGATCTTGAGGGATAGGATAAGGAAAGCAATCCCCATTGGAGCTACCCTCTGTAGTGTCAATTGTAGCTGTGCCTTTAGGTTTTGGTGGAGGATCTAGTTTTGGCACAAATTTGTTAATCCCTAGATGGAACGAGATCTTATTGAAGCCTAAACCAGTTGTGTCTTTCATCCTTCAACCCGTAGCTTCAATAGGCTTAGCTAGCCCATTACCATTCATCCATATTGGACCACTCCCTTTGTATCCAAAGCATTTCATGATTTTAAGACCTTCATTATTGGGATCTAGTTCACAAGTTGGGGCAGTATGTTCAGATATGTCCTTTCCTTTGTAAGCCAAGCTTTAATAGCTCTTTCCTCATCTTCATCTTCTAATGGTGTTGAAGCTCATACAAAGGCACCATCATAAACTATTTCTGGAGGAGTAGAAGATTTATTATTCTTAGAAGGTTTCCTGTAAGAATGAGGAGATGGAGGTAGAGCTACTAATGATAGCACAGGTTCTATCTAATACCCCCCCATGCCTATGTCTTTGATTTTCAAAGTCTATTCCATGTCTCTAAGCTTGGCCTCACATAATTATTTGTATTCTCTATTAGTAGGAACAAAACTATTAGCTGAATGTGTGAGTGTATTACAAGAAGAGCCTATATTAGCAGGAACTATCACTTCTACACCATGGAAAGAAAACTTGATGCACTAATGATACGTAGAGGGAACCACTTGCATCTCATGGATCCACAGTCTTCCCAATAGTATGTTATAAGCAAGAGGAATGTCCAGCACTTGACAAGTGACATCTCTTTCAACAGGTCCAACCTGAATAGGCAGCACAACTAAACCTTTAGACTTTCTTTCTTCTTCATCATAGACTTTGATAGTAATTTTCTTGTGGGAATCTATGCGATCTTCATCATAGCCTAGCTGAGCAAGCAAGTGAGTAGAGTAGATGTTGAGGCCAGCACCATTATCAATAAGGATGCGATAGATGATTTTTTTTCTAGTCATGACCCCTATATGCAAAGGAGCGTTATGCGGGTGGCTGATCGAATGGTCATCTTCTTTTGACAAAGACAGATAGTACGGTGAAGTCAAATGACCCACCATAGATTGAAACTGATCAAGATTAATGTCTTTGGGGATGTTAGCCTCTGTGAGGGCTTTATCCAGAATCTACCTGTGAGAAGGCGAGATCTTCAACAACTCAAAGATGGTTATTTGAGTATTGGTTCTTTGTTGCTGGTCGAGAATGCTATAATTAGTAGCAGGAGGTGTGGGGACCATTTTTATGGTCTTATTGGTAGGGCCAATAGTAGCTTTATCCATGGGTTTCTTCGGTGCGAATGTAGTAGTAGGAGGGCCAGGACCCTTGAGAGTGATCTTAGCGCAAGATCTGGTAATGACGTTTGCGCAATCTTGAGATGATTCAGGTTCAGATGAGTGAGACCCAGGGCCTCTCAAGAAAAATGGGGTCTTAGGCTTAGGAACATCCCTACTCCCCTTGATAGTAATCACATCACAATACTCAACTTCAATAGGTTCGATCATGTTGATGACATTGTCATAAGTGGTATGCATGTAGTTAACCTTGGCATTGTTGTTCTTATTGTTGGAAGACTCACCTTTCCCGTGAGGAGGAAAGGGATCTTTAAATGCCTAGTGATCTGAATTCTTATTATGATTTTCCACAATAATAACCTCATTATCAATCAGATATTGGACCTTATGGTGCAACTAAAGACAAGTAGAAGTCTTATGACCCTTGTTCTGGTGATAGTCACAGTATGTGTTGTCATTCCACCAATGGGGTCATGGTTGCAGATCATATGGACGCTTGTCCAAAGGAGTGAGAATTTGGTTTTGTACCAAATTCTTGTAAACTACACCAAGTGGTTCTCCCATGGAAGTAAATTCACACTTGGGTCGAGGGGCCTAAAGTTTGTTGCTAGAGAATCTAGAAGGCAGTTGAGTGTTTCTTGCAACCTTTTCAGTAGTTTTGATCTCGTATATACTAGAAGTAAGATTGAAAACTAGTTTTGAAGGAGATGGGGTCACATTATCAACCACTCCATCATTCACAACGTCCCTATTCTTGTTAAAAAACTTCCCCTTATCTTTGTTGGAAGAGGAGGAACCTTATTTGTTGTCTTTGTATAAAGTCAATTCCCCTTTCTTAACCATAAACGCCTCTATCCTCATAGCTTGTTAATCATGCTATCGAAATTGAGGGGACCTTGAAGTTGTACTTGATACCCAAAATCAGGAGTGAGATTATCCAAGAAGATGTTGAGTTTCTCAGATTTGGGTATTTTACGAGGATACTTGGTGCAAAGTTGTCTCCATCTCTAGAGGAATGTCAGGAATGGATCCCCTTGTCTTTTCTTGAGATTACAAAGGTCCCTGATGTTGACAGGATGTTGTATGTTGTGAGAATAATGTTGGATAAAGAGATTTGCAATCTCATCAAAAGTCTTAATGTCGGTGGGTAGTCGAGAAAACCACTCCATGGTAGGTCCACCAAAACTTTGAGGAAAGAGACACATTAAATAAGTTTGATCATGAATGAACTCCATAGATAGGGCCCCAAATTCTCTCAGATGATCCTTAAGATCGGTGGTACCTAGAAATTTATCATACTTAGGGAGTTCCACACCCTTGGGAAAAGGTGGCATATGAAGACTCCTATCAAAAGGAAAAGGATAGATGCTCTCCATCATGAATTATTGTGCGGTTTTGTCCTTATCCTTTACAAGTTGGCTAATTTGGTTTTGCATATCTTGAATCATCTTTTGCAATTTGGTAGTCTCAGTCTCTTCCTCTTTAGTCACAAGTGTTTCCACTTTAAAATCTAAGGGTAGCTTAACTCCTTGGTTTGCCAAATCTAGAAAATATTTATCTTTATCTTTCGCAAGGATAATTTCCATCATCTTGATGAGAGCCTTATTAGATTTGGTAGCATCTATGTCATTTTGAGTTATCAGATCATCATCATTACCGAGGATCTCATAAATGCTTGGGTTCTAATCTTGACTCTAGTGGTCATGTGGAGGAGGGCGATGGTGATGTTG
This sequence comes from Thuja plicata, assembly GCA_018584345.1. Taxonomy (NCBI): domain Eukaryota; kingdom Viridiplantae; phylum Streptophyta; class Pinopsida; order Cupressales; family Cupressaceae; genus Thuja; species Thuja plicata. Next base: position 514,145 of record MU227137.1, read on the forward strand.
ATCACCTAGTTGACCCTGATCATTTTGAGATTGGTCATGGACCTTGCTATATTGACCTTATAGGTAATCGAAAGGGCTTCCCATGTTGTTGATGTGGGATTGTGTTGTGTGCATAGCTTCAGTGTGGGTGTGTGTATCAAGCTGAGAGTTTATGGCCAATGTAACTTTTGGCAGGTCAAAGGGGTTGATGGGTTTGGAAGGATCAATAGGACCAAAAGGATTGGTATGATCAAAAGGATCAATAAGGTAGTGAGGATCGTCAATAGGGTCGACCCAAGTAGATGGCCTTCCAAATTTTTGTTGATCTGAAAGAAATGGGTTCTGTTGATCTTGAAACAATGGATTATAGCACAGCTAGAACACTGGTTTCTGATTCAGACTGTGATCTATACTGAATGGTGAGGAGGAACGTGAGGATCCTTCTTGACTATTGAATTGAACAATAGGTTTAGAATGACCTCTTCCTTGATTACGAGGTTTACCTCTACCTATTCTGGAACCATGAATGGGAAATATATTGCTGCTTCTAGTCATAATAGGCATAGACAAAGATGAAATGAGAGAAAAATTAGGATCCAACTCAGAACTCTGTCTCTAGAAATAGAGAAAAGGAGATAAAGGCTAGAACAACAAAGATGTGAAATGCACCCAGCATGAATCATCGAGAGTATGGCTAGAACAGTTGAGATGTGGCTATCACGTTGCAAGGTACAAAAGCATAGAAAGGTAAGACAGAGACAACAAGACAAAATGAGGTTTAGAAAGAATCAGTTGGTTCACAACTCGAGACAATTAGTTTCAGACTGCAGACAATAGGGAAACAAGCAATCAAATCTCAGACAAAAATTAGATCAGGCGAAAAACTCATCAGTCAATGAGAAATAACTCACTGTTTTAGGACACCAAAGGATAGATTTGCATGAGAAAGTGCTGGTTCCTACGAGGAAACTCTTAACTGTGTGTGAGAAAATGAAATCTTGTGTGAGGAAATGCTCAGTTTCTAGAATCTTGTGCAAGAAAACTCCAAGTTTTGATAGATCAACTCATTTTTTGAGACAAAAATTAGATTTTGAGACACAGTCAGGACTGTTCTCTGACAGAATTTCTAGATTTAGGACAATTTTATGACAGTTCAAATCAGCAATCTCAGTTTGAATGTGACAAGCAATCGTTAACAAGTATAAAGTTTTGATCAAACAATAGTGACGCAAGAAGTAGTCACAAACAGTTCTACCAAGGACAAGGCAACTTGGTAGAATCATGGGAGTCTTTGTTTAATCATGATTGGAAATTTTAAGACTTGAAACAAACACTTAGTTATCCCTATAAAAAAATGGTAGAGAAGACAAAATTCATGCCTCACTGACTTATGCATATGCGTGCACCTCACACAATAGTGTCACCCCCGAGAGGGGGCTTGTGTTTTTGGTGTTTCCAAGGACTTAGTAACATATGTTCAAAGGTTACCCTTAAAGCAGGGGCCAATGTCATATACCACCTCAAGCATCCAGGTGCATACCTATGTTGAGAATCTAGGGGAGAGATTCTTCCCCCTCCCTGCATACAGATTATGTCTTCTTTCAGAGGTGATCCAGGTAGGCATCTAACTAAGAAATTATTTAGTGGGCTTCCATTCACAATAACCTTTGGTGTCCCTGAAATAGGGCTAGGGCCTTGCAACCACACCAACACTTGAAATTCATACACCCCCGCAAGCAGGGCTAGGAGCAGCGCCACTCAGTACAACAGACAAGGCTTTCTCAGGATGATAGTCAGAATAATGAGAAAGAAGTTACCATGGCTTTGGAGTCTTTGGACTTGACAAAGAAGACTTTATTATAGTGAGGTGGAATCACCGACGATAGGTGTGTACTCACTTGGGTCGTTCCCAGAGGTTCAACTTCTGGTAGGCCCTCTAAAGGTGACACAAAACCTAGCTTGGATTCAATGGTCAGATTTTTTGATTCTCTCAAAGAGAGAAGAGCATACTTCTCTACCTCTTCACCTTACCCAAACACGCAAAACATATTCATCACCGAGATAACTCTCCTCCAACCAATTCACAATCCTTTGGGTTTCTGATTCTCTCAAAGAGAGAAGAGCATAATCCCCTTACAAGTGAACGTGCTAAAGGTTTGTTAACTTTCCTTTCTTCCCTAGGTCTCCATCATGTTAGCAACATCTAGGTCTTGGATTCATCCATGGGCATCACTTCCGTGTAATGAAGAGCCTATTCCCCTATTTTGCTATCAAGATTCCCAAGAAATTTTAACAAGGCCCTATTTATACTATGTGATGAAAGCAATAAACAAGCACAACATTTTTTTTTTAAATGATCTTCGACAATCATCCTACAAGAAAACCGTTAGCAATTTTATGTCTTCATCAAGAGGCCTGCAACCCACTATTATGCTGTCAGAAAAAACAGAGAGATAAAAATAGCAGCATGTGAGAATATTCAAAAAAACAATAACAGTACTTGCAAAAAAACTATGACATTTCAAAAAATGTCACCAAGTCTCGCGTGAGGAAGTACAAGGCTTCCCATGAGGAAGTGCAAGGCTTCACATGAGGAAGTGCATAAATTCACGTGGTATGCTTAGAATTCTCACACGAGAATCCATACACAGAGAAGTACAGCTGTATGGCAGAGTATAGAATTTTGTCTAAAAATTTTTTGAGAGTGAGGTCAGAAATCAATTTTTTGCCCCTCGGTGGGTGCCAAAATGTATGTGTCTGAATGTTGACCTCTAAATCAGGCACAACACAACATATTCATTGCTCAATCGTTGAATTGTGAAGATGAACATGAATTGTCCATTCCACAATATCGATTAAATTGACCTATTGCCTCCTATTTAGTTGGGGTGTTTAATTACTCTCAGAATGAGAGCCAACAACTATAGACCATTGCTAAAATGGAGGATTTGAAAGCATTGAAAAGTAAAATGAAACTATTCTATATGAGAGATGCAATTATAATCTAAGAATGGAAATGCAGATTTTAATCTAAGAAGCTTGAAATAAAGAATAGAATTAAGCTATTTGATACAAAGAAAACTAAATTAAGATACAAAATGTCATTAATCTAAATGAGATTATACTAATTATGCAATAAAAGGTTGAAAACATGAGAGAATTGAGACAATATTTCACTATAGTTTTGGTACTCTAAAATTGCTCCTTCAAATGAAGGAAAGAAAGTCCATAATATAGAAAAGCCTAAGAGAGGATGAAGAGTTTCTTAGAAAGAACAGCTGACTCTTCATCTCCATGGAGGAAGGTGAGACAAATTGAAGGAATTATTTAATTAAATAAATGAATTATTGCCACATGGGTGGCTTTTCATCTTTAATTATTGAATTTCAAGTGAAGATAATCCATTTAAATAACTAAATAATACTTGATTCCTTTGATGTGTATTATCTAAAGGGGGTGGGATTAATTTAATTTAAAAGCACTTAGGACTTTAGAATTAAATTAATTAATCATAGGGATTTTTAGCTAATAAATCTTGAAAAATTAGGAATTAAATATAGTGTAAGATTTATGCAAATTCAGGTTTTCTGCATTTGAGGCTAAGTCAATTAAAGTCAATTAGGAAGGAGAATTTTCCTAGTACAATAGGACTTTGATGATGAGAATTTGAAGAAATGCACCAAAATTGATTAGAATTGTAAGGTGCCAATTTTGGGGTGTTACACAACCAAGTTCGAACCATCATCTGTCACACCTTCAACATTGAATGACAATCTCATGGATAGAATCTAAGAAATACAGATCCAACTATGATCTCTTTCCTTAACTTGGGACTTCTCAGGAAAGTCTTCCTAGAAATATTTTAAATGGGGAATGGTGAACATATGGGACCTAAGTCCTAGACTTCCGCTGGCAAATTTTTTGTTATCAAAACCTGTCCTTTTGTATAATACTTGAAATAAAAATGACTTAGGTCACTCCCTATGCTTACTGCATCTTTAATGGTATAACAAGTGAATTTTCCTAGCTATAATGGAAAACCTTCTCCCATTCCTCTTCAGGAAAAAACCGTATGAGTACTGTGGCAAGTTGTCGACAGACCTCTGCAAAGATGAAGCACTCAAAATCATACCTAGGTAATCTTGTAGGGGCATCTTCAAAACCACAAATTCTTACATAGGTGAATCTAGAGAACTGGGTATAAAAACTCCCAAATTCAGTCACAAACCCTTGAGCCTTAGCACTCATTCTCCTGGCAGAATCCCCAGTAAACTCAAAATAGAGTTTACCCATAAAACTATCATGCACTCTCTTGTAGTTCTGAATTACTTTATCTTTGTGAAGAATAGGAAAATACTCATATACACACATGCCTTCAGACCAAGGTTCATGAATCATCCCATCCCATTTCTTACTATAGGCCAAACTGTACATCAGATAAGAGGACATGTAGAAACTACACCCTGTGAGTTTAGAATTGTTAAGTTGTTCCCTCATTGAACTAGCAATTAATTCGGTCCAATCCAGTATCTATTTTCCCTCTAACACAATTTAAATATAACAAAACAACCAATCTAAGAAGAAAAAGGACTCTAGTGACCCTCTAACCCTTTGCAACATCACCATAATGTCACTAATATACCAGTGCACATGACTTCTATTAAACTTTTTGGGAAAACATGAACATCCCCTTTGCGGGTTCATCAACCAGTGCTTGGCCATGGAAGTGTGATCTACATCTGCATTCTCTTTGAATTTAACAAGGGACTATGCAGGAGAAAAAGTGGAAAAGGTATGTTCTGGAATTTGGAAAGATAAAGAAACAATTTCCCTATTTATAGCCAGCAAGACACTACCATCTCTCTTGAGGATTGACTCAGACCGTTGATCATAATTATAGATACACTCATGAATTAGCTCAAGAAAAATTACAGTAGGTGGGAAAGAAGTAGCTAGGCACAACCTGCTATGCAGGATTTCCAAAGTAGGAACTTTCTTTTCAAAGCATCTAGAAAGTCTATCAGGGATTCCCTCAAAATCACATTCTCCTAAATCTGTGTCTGTTAAATGGGGCTTTCGCAAACCAGACTAGAAATGCTTCCAAATAAGTGAAAAGAAGACTTCATACTTGTATAAACAAACACACAACTTCCACAGGAACTTCTGTATATTTTACAAGCTCAAATTAAAACACTGTGAAGGGTGCAACCTGACTCACCTTGTTCCTGTAGATACTTTCGCACATTGGAGCTTCTGAAAACCCTTACCTTCAGACTAGCCATGTACAGACAGTGATAGCATTTCAAAAGAATGAATTCTAAGAAGGGTTTAAATAGAGAATACTCAATAATCGGTCATTAATTACCCATCTTTAAGGCATTAAAGACTAAGGGAATGAAATGATGGTTTATGCATGCAATTAATTAATACCACTTGTGCAAACTTTGATGTTGTACAGAATCATCCTGAATTTGATAGTTCGGATACACTTAACCATCACCATTACTTTCCCACATTAAATTCTCTTTTCCATAGGACCCACCACTAAGCGGTGACAAAATCCACTTTTTTAGCCCCGAGTCACCTTTCTCAAAATCCTTAAACACTCTTGAACAGAGTTGAACCAAGTTCAAGGATGTTCTCATGTGTTCAATACTGTTCAAACATGTTCACACCTGTTCATCTATCTTGGTCCTTAAACCAAAAATTCTACATTTTCATCACTGATGTTCTATCTTTGAATAGTCAAATCTTCCTTACACTATGACCATGAAACATTTTCTACCAATTTTATACATATGCCATACCTTATAATAACCTGAACAATCTTGAACACTCTTGAACATGCATGAACTAAGTTCAAGGATGTTCAAGGCCGTTCAAACCTGTTCAAGAAAAAGTGTTAGCAAATAATCTTTTGTTGTTTTTGTTTTTAAAACATGGTCGGACTACAAGGGTTGCACTTTCATTGAGTAACTAGCAATGAGGATTTAAGAAGCATTGAAATTTTCAAAAATACCATGGCGACTCTAGAAAACATTTAAAAGAAAAGGACAAAGACCAGACCTGGACTAACAGTATGATGACTAGATCTAGAACTAGAGAATATATTTTTTTGATTTCTCAAGTTGAGCCAAAAAATACTGATGAAGCATGTAGAGATGAATCATGGACTAAAGCTATGAAAGTACTTGAACAGATAAAGAAAAAAAAAATTGGGAATTGGTTCCAAGACCTAAGAACAAAAATGTGATAGGAACTAAATGGGTTTTCACAAATAAGATGGATGAGGAAGGAGTAGTGGTAAGAAACAAGGCTAGACTGGAGTGTTAACACATTTCTTTTAAGTATCATTTCTTGAGGGAGAAGGTAGTAGAGAAAGAGATTAAACTAGATTATATTAGCACAACGAAATAGATAGCAGATATATTTACAAAACCTTTGCCAAAAGATGATTTTGAGTATCTCAGAAGCATTCTTGGGGTCAAATCCCCTCCTTTTGATAATTAATTGATGTAGATATGCATCATTCTAGTGGACTTCAGAGCTATATCATTTTCTGGACTTGATGTATGGATCTACTCCTCAGGGGGAGTGATCGCAGGAACACTATAGAGAACATTTGGGTGATCTTTCACTTGGCTATTAGACATGAATATTTGAAAAAGATACACCTTACAGAATATTACAGTTGAGTTATGGCACCCTTTTCCATTGCTTCCAAAGGGGGAAGGATTCTATGTGAAAATCCCTACTATTTTTGGGAGATTCGTGTTGAGGATATTGACAATATTGTATTGAGAGAGAGTAATTTTTGGGTTGATGGATTTTCCCATATGTTGTCATCAATGCCAAAGGGGAGATTTTTGGATGATATCATATTTGGTTACTATTCATGCTACTAATATTCATATTTTGTCACTGATGTCAATATATGTTTCTGTGAAGAGGATAGACTAATTATTTGACTGACAGAAGTGTATGGACACTGTACAGATGATTCAGTACAATCAAAGATAAGGATATGATGAACTATGTGTGATGACCTTATTCCTAAATTTTCTTGATTGAAGGTTACATATTGGTGATGTTATAGATGATTTAGTGAAGATTGGTTTCTAGACTGTGACAGTCATGCTTGACAGAGCAGGTCTCTGTATTTTGTGTATATCTTATAGATGAAGATGTTTCAATGGATGCAAGCTTATGGGATGACTAAGGATACACTGAATAATGTTTTTTATTGATCGATTGTTTTGAAAGTATTGGTGATGTCAGATGTGGTATGTATTTTGGAGGAGACCTATTCAGGTGGCTGACTTCAGACATGTAGTATGTATTATGAATTGTGAGTGTGGATTGTGGATCTTGAAATATAACTGATGGATTGTAATTGATGTTTACTTGTTATAGGTACTATGTGTATCTTAGCAAGGGGTTAAACAATTATTTTCATATTGGGAAATCCTAATTGGCTGACCTAATTAATTATTTGTGTATTAGGAAAGCTTAATTGGCTGACCTAATGAATTATTGTAATAGGGTATAAATGAGTGATCTTTTCTTTTGGAAATATGTGGAAGAGTTTGTGATAAGAATACTTATTGGAACTGACCAAGCAAAGACAGTTGCTATCAGAAAACTCACTGGATTGTATATTTTCTATATACACTTGTTCAGATTGTGAATCCTTGAGGGTGGCTTTAACCTTCTTTGGGAAGTGTGCCTGGGAAGTATGCCTACTATTTTTCTTGACTCCTAATAGGGTCTTTCTCCTAATAGGGACTGTGTACTATAGTGTTGTAATAAGCTCCTAACAGGGATAAATCTTTTAACAGGGATACTATACTCTCAGTACATTATTTTTGGGTGTTAATTCCCACCGGGTTTTTAGCTTTAACAGGGTTTCCTCGAAAACAAGTATTGTGTTATTGTGTTGGCATTTACTATGTTATCATTTTCATTGCAGTTTTGGTTTATAAAGTTTAAATTTTAATATTCTATATCACAAATGATTCACCCCCCTCTCAGTTGTGCTTGTGGATTGTTATTCCTAACACTTACTTGTGATATTAGGTCTCTTGGTTCTTCTTTGTTTTCTTCATCAGAATTGTCTTTAATAGCACCATACACAACTTATTTTTCATCACTGTCATATGAATCATCATCACTTAGGTCTTCATTAGAAATATGATGAGATTTCTTACCTTTGTTTTTTTAGTCTCTGAAACTCCTAAATCGGTTTTCTCTTTTGGCCTTATCTTTGTTATCTTTCTTCTCCTCATTATCTTTCTCAAGGTAGTTAGATGCAAAATTACCAATCTTGTTATAGTTAAAACATTTCAAGGGTAACTTACCTTGGTATTTTTCTTTGCCTTTTTGTAGCCTTCTAGCAAACAAAGCTTCAAACTCTCTCTCTTGTTATCTTCATCTACAACATATAACTCTTCTAAACCACTCTGATAGCTATAAAATCTTTCATTAGCAATGCTCAAATATCCATCACTAGGTCTAGAGTCCTTAGAACTTCCAATCTTCAAAGATGACTTAAATGGAGACTCAATCTTAGATGTAGCAGGTAGACTATTATAAAAATCATTAATCTCAAATGTAACCACATTACCAATAGTATCATCAAGTGAACCATTCATCTGAGGAATGGATTTCAACTCTTGTATAGTAGATACTTGAATAGCATGACTTGGTAGCATTCTTCTCAACATTTTTCTTGTAACATCTTCTTTTGTTAAGGATCCACTAGCTCCTTTGATAGAATTAACAATATCCTTAAGTCTAGTGGTGTATTGTATTATATTTTCTCCTTCTTTCATTCTCATTGAATCAAATTTACCTCTCAAAATTTATGCTTTTGCCTTCTGAACGTGTTGATCTCCACCATAGGTCAAAATAAGTTTATCCCACTTTTTTTTTGAAGTAGTACATTCATCAAGTTCATCATATTCATGGTTGGTAAGTGTAGAAGCAATCTCAATCATGACTTGTGTGTGTTCTTACTTCTTTCTTTGCTCACTAATTTTCAAAGGTATAGTAGTCAGTGCAACATATTCATTATCAAGAAAATGAAGTCTATATTCTCCTATACGAAAGACATGCAATCTCATTCTTCTTTTCCATGTAGAGAAATGCACCCTATTCAAATTTTTTGCTTACCTCTTACACATCTTTAGATCTCAACTCAAGTCCTTTTAAACTTAACACTTTCAAGAACTAGTTCTCTGATACCAATTTTTGGTCCACTGAGAGGGGGGATGAATCAGGCAAAATCAAACTTAAATACATAAAACTTAGCTCACTGATTCACTCGATAAGACTGAATATAGTAATAACAGATGCACTAAATAAATTAATAACTTAAACAATCATACATCTCATAATATGCAAATCAATCATTCAAACTCAGTTAACACTAGATTTAATGAGGAAACCCAATATGGTTAAAACCTATGTGGGAATTGTGACCCACAATAAAAATGTACATTTCTGAAGTACGCTCGGTTAAGAACTTATCTTGTTAAAGATTAAAAAAACATTTGCTAGATGTGACCCTATTAAGGGATTTACCTCAGATCTGTTAAGATCTTCAACCTGTTAGGAGTGGCCTTGCTAGACTTTAAACATTCTTTTGGAATGTCACCTACATCTACGATTTAAAAATAGGACTGTTAAATCCACTCGGTTAAGAGATTTCTTCTGTTACAAATGCTAATAAGATATAGTAAAAATTTGATCTATAAATATAGAAACTACCTTTTTCTTGGTTCAAATCCTTTATGCTCACATGAATACTGACATCACATACTTCATTTTTCTCTTCTTTAGACTGTAGATTCTTCTCTTTCTACTTCTCTGTTCTGCTCGGTAACTTTTGTTCTTCATCTTCTTATGCTTCTTAATTCAACTTGCCAGCATGATCCTCCTTGTTTATTTCTCATCCTTTATATATAAAAACTTTTGCCTCTTAATCTCCTTTCTTAGGTTTTCTATCATTTGCACTTAGTTGTTCGATCATCTTCTTCACAAATCTCAACTCGGTAAATCATTTAACTTTTACCTCGTAACTTAAAATTTTTCTTGGAACTCTAATAATCAGGTTTAACTGCTTAATCTTCCCCTTAGATATTCTCATTGAATTTTATCACTCATAGATCTTCCAACAAACTTCCTTTAATTCTTATCAACATCCAGATCATCATAGCCTCGTATTAAATTTGATCTTATCATCATTTTCAATCAATATCATGTACTCGATAACTTTCTTATCATTCATTGTTCGGTGCCTAACTCATTCTCAATTCTCGGTTACTGAAACTGACTAACACCACTCTATACCGACTGACTCTGTCTAGCTCGGTAGAGAAACTCTTTTTAGTCATAACTTAACTCTTAGCAATCTTTGACTTAATCAATCAAGTGTCCCAACTTGATAACATCAAATGTATAGTATCAAACAACTATATCAGCATTACTTCATCATTTTCTTATTTGTATTTATCACCCATTTAACTTCTCCTTCTTATGATATGATAACTCAAAAAAAATCAATAATCAATTTCTTGACATCAATGACAAAATAACAACCGATCTAACCATTTTTACAAACATGTATACCTATTATCAATCAGTCTTCATCATCTCCATTAGTTGATTAACATCTATAAATACCTATCAATTGCATTTCTTCATCTGACAATGTTCTGTTTGTATTTCCATGTAACTCATAACCAATCTTCCTGCAAAAATATCATTTACCCTCACAAAAATTTTAGGATTTCTCTGCTGCTACAAATGAGGGTAAAACTCATATATTTTCATCTCTTCAACCTAGGGCTCATGATATAATCCTTTTCATTGTCTGGTGCATGCTAAAATATAAAAGATGTATGAAGACATGTAAAATACCCTCATTCCAATGAAATTACTCAGGTTTTCATGTATCTTATCTTCAATTACCTCAGCTGAGTCTAGGAATTTATCACCTCCAAGGAGCACTTGAATGAAAAAAATACATCCAATCTTCCCAGTAGAAAGAATGAGCATTACCTTTAATTTTGTTCAAAAAAATGACAATATCTCTAATTCCCTTAATATTTGAACTAATATTTTTCTTGGACACCCATTTGCAACCAACATGTTTTCATCTAGGGAAATTTTTCAAGATTTTGCATCATTTATACCTAATGCCTCTTCTATAAATCTAGGTTCACCCATGCTAGTATTCAAATAAAAAACACATCTCCAATTATTAGGAGAATACCTTTCAAGTGGTTTTATATTTCTTGTAGGCCTTCAAACAAGTTGATTTGGAGGTTTTTCCTCCTCTTCTAAATATTTAGAGCTAGATGATCTCCCCTCAACTTCTTGTCTATCTAGGCCCCCCAATTAAAATTTCTCAGACATAGAAGGTAACTAAATAAAATCTTCCTTTTTGGTTTATTCAGTTTGCAATATAACAAGAGGGTTAGTTTCTCTAAAATAAATCTTGTACTACATATCACCTTTTGTACAACAAGGTACAAAATATTGTATCCTTTCACACCATAATTTTACCTAATGAAGATACATTTCATATCCTTGTTCTCTAACTTTGTTCACTTCTCCTTTCGTACATATGCCTCACCAAACAAAATCTAAGATGTCTCAATGAAGGCTTATGATCTTATCATGCCTATACATAGTTTATCCACAAGAGCTAATGTAGGAGATATTTTGTCAAGTAGTAAGTAGTGGAAATAGCTTCAACCTAAAATCTTTGTTCTAGTATAGCACCACTCAACATACTCATAGCCTTCTCCATGTACGTATTGTTCATCCTTTTTGCAACTTCATTGTACTCTAGATAATGCACACTTATCTTTTGCCTATGAATGTTACAATATTTATAGAATCTATTGAAAATATTTAAGAAAAAATCACCACCATAATTAGTTCTCAAAATAATAGAAATATTATGAATGGACATGAGGAGCGAGTCCCATGAATCAAGCAGAGAACAAACCAAGATTTTACATTTCTCCTTTTCCTCCATCTTGACACTGACTGGTACGAATTGAGAAAACAATATACTGAATGCTTCTAGGTGGTTTGTAATTTTTGCACCCTCCTTCATTCTCAAGGAATATAGTTTCTTCCTTAAGAAAATATTATTTACTAAATATTTGGCTTGATATATCTGATAAAGTTTCTTCCATAGCTTCTTTATAGAGGAATCTTCATGTAAATTGATTAAAATAGAGTTTTCAAGGCACAAACTGATTAAACCCTTGGATTTATGGTCCATAAAAACATATTGTTATCATTTTAGTTGCACACTAAATTGGTAAATAGATTATTATCTTGCATTGGATTATGGATTTGATAGTTGTTGTCTTAAAGTTGCAGAATTGTTCAAATTTAGAAGAAAAAGTATACATGCAGCCTAGCAACTATAAACAATAGAAATGACTTGCATAAAGGTACATCCATTCAAACTACTATTCAAATATTGAAGAAAAAATACTTTTCTTTTGCATTCTTGATAACATTGATAATGTTCTAGGTATTGATCTTATTCAAAAATTTCAAATATATAAAATTGATCATTACATTGAACATTCAAAATTAATGTAATAAGCAAGTATTCCTTAATGGGTTACATCTTTCAATTGAAAACATATAGAAGATGTACAATGCTAAAAGTAATAAAAGAGCATTGGAGGATTTAGGGATCTAAGCATTGCCTTGGAGAGGTATTTTGCATGCTGATAATCGGTCATCTGGATCTTCATGTCTTCTTCCTTGTCTTCATCCTAAAATCTCCTTCTGGTCTGATCCTGCATCATAGAAAGAGAGTGTTAGATCCAAGTTGGATCTAAACAATGCATAAATCCCTAAAAATGGCATGTTGCAATCACACTTTAAGAACTGCATATCAACTATGTAAGCATCAATGTAATAGCAAGGTATACATCAGCAATAACTAAATAAAGTATCAAAGGGACATAGTTTTATGAAACCTTTTTACTGCATATAGTTGTTATCCTACATTAGGAAGAGATTGATATTAAGGAAAGAAGAGCATCCACATAATAGGTCAATAAATCAAACTAGTAAACCCACATTCATACATAGATTTCATCCCACATGACATTTACATACAGACATGGATTTACTGATTGAATCCATCAACCTAACATAGGGATTCAGGAACTGATTGTGTGCAAGTGGGAGATTTCCAAAAATTCTAAAGTATGATATGCGGGAAAGAAAAGAAGACACAATAGAATGATAAACAATGTTGTTATAAGAGATACATGTGAAATGAAATGATGCAGTGTTCCTAAATGAAAGATGTGACAGTAAACAAAGAAACATATTTGCAATAAAATGAGGTAACACTGTACCTTTGTACCTTTTTGATATGAAAAGCATGCATGAGATACCATATAATGTTGTTTTGGAAGCAATGCACTTTGATAATTCAGGAAAAATAGAGGATACTAATACTGTTATAGACCAGAGTGCATATGTGAAAGGTCTAACTATATTTTTATCAAAGATGGAAAATCATATACACATGGTTCAATCATCAATTGACACCACATAAGTACTTCATCTCATTACTGTTCTAAGTATTATCAATATGAATAAAAGCTATGAAAAGGAACATATACAGTGTAAGAAGTTCACAAGAATGTGAAGAAGAAGGGAGATCTTTTTCATACTAATACTATTTGCTTCATGTGCAGATTGAGGAATAACTAAACACACAATCATTACAGTGTATGTAGGAAGGATATATATTTGGAATGAGCTTTATTTCATGAATTTGAACCATGGGAGTCATGAGCCCATGCTTGAACCCCATGGGTGATAATTCAATATGTTGAAAATATGCTAAAGATCAAGTACACAAACAAATTTCATTGCTAGAAGTGAAAATATGCGCTGTGAATCTTGTTACATATAGATTATTGATCTGCAACAGAGTTATCAAATAATATGTAATCATGCATTTACTGTCAAAACACTTTAAATGATACACTTGAAGCTTGCAGCCATGTATACAAGGCCAAGTTGTAACAGTCATGTTGTATTTCAAGAAGAAATTGCTACATCAAATGGATTGAAGTTCATTTTAACCACAATGAATGCTACAGGAATCAAGCAAATAAATAGAATAACAGTGCAACCAAAATATATTTCAAAATTACAGTGTTCGAATCTTAAGCATGTGGTATCACAACATAACAGTGAAGTGATCAAAGCTCCAAGTTCTAATATAAAGAAGCTGAATTATTTTCAGCAGTCACAAACTAAAGGAACATATAACAGAGCATCATAGTTTTAAATAGTGGCTGCTATTAGTAAGAAAGAATTGAACTGAAGACTAGAGTACATGTATTTTAAGGTCACATTTGCATATAAACTAAACAGAATATCTATATGTTGAACATTGAATCTGTGCAAAATCCATGCAATGTTAATACAATAGAAGTCGAGTGCCAAGTGCAATGAAGGATACAACTCAATCACAAAGCATCATGATATGTACATCAGCAAGCATAGTGCAATGAAATAAAGTCAAATAGAAGCCAAGTGAAGACAGTAATGGGGATGAACATTAGTGGAATCCAAACTACAAAGGAACCCGAGTTCATGTCTTCTCACACATCATGCATATGTTTTAAGATAGCTACAGATTCTTTAAACATTTACAAAACTTGAAAGACTATAGTTATGTATAAAATACATGTGGGTACCTTAAGAAATGCTATTTTTATAATGTTTTTTTTTCCATTAAACTGTTGGTTTTAATTATAGATTTACAAAGTCAAGTATACATATACAAGACAAGATATGGAAGTGACAGTATTAACATTGAAATCAGAAGAAACAGGAAGACAAAGATGTTCTAAAAGATGCAGACAACAATCAAAGAAAAAGGATAAATAAAATACCTTATCTTTTAAACTCACATATTTACATAGAGAGCCCGAGTTTGAAACATGAAGTCCAAGCTTGAGTGATTTTGCACACCATGTGCTTGGGATGAATATGAAACTATGACTAGAGGATGCCGAGCTTCATTATTTAAAATCTCAAGTGAAACAAACCTATATCCTTCAGTCATACTTCAGACTGAGTCCAAGCTCACGATGGTAAGAATGCCCACTTCACAGCCCATCAAACCCGCGGGATAGCAAAGAAGATCCAGTGCAAAATTCCCACATTCAAACAAAAGGAAGAAGCTCAGGTTCAAGATACCAACATTCAATAAACTATGTCGAGTCCAAGTGCAACAGAGATGAAACATGCGTCGCCATATTATATGGCATGTGAATATCATCAAAGAAACTGAAAGATGAGATAACAGTGGAGGTCGATTTCACTCCAAGTCAAGAAGCCAAGTTATATTTCTTTAACTGGTAGATGTATGGGAAATGCCATATGTTCTGGCATATCAAGACTTCCATTTTATATAGAAAAGTTGGAACCCAAGTTCTTGTTCATGCAAAGCAGCGCCATTATTTTGGCATGTGAATAACCCAAATGAAACACACAGATACTTTGCATAGAGAGCCCGAGTTTCTTGGTGAAGTCCAAGTACAACAAAAAGTAACATGCAGAGAGGTGCCATATATATAGCATGAAAACATTAGTAAAAGCCATGGTGAAAGGTGGAGTTCAAGTTAACAGCACTAGCTCAAGGGTCAAAGATGCTCACATGTAACAAACCATGGACCTCGAGTTTTATCAAAAGCTCGAGTTTACAGCACTAGCTCAAGTTTAATGCCCACATCCAACTTGTAATGGAACCCGAGTTCCATTTAAACATGTTGTGACTCCATCATTCAAGGCTGAGCTCAAGGAAGGAATATAGCAAACAAAGACATCAAATCCAAAAACCAGTCAACTCCAATGAACCCGAGCCTTAATAGCATCGATCTCTCAGTATAACACATGTTAGAGAAGTAAAAATGATAGAGAACCCAAGCTTCATTTATAGAGAATCCGAGCTTCATGAGAAATTTTTGCAGAGTTTCCTTGGTGTTTTCATTTTCTTCTTGTTTCTTCTCTGCGAAGATAGACATAACGCCAAGTCCAAGAAATTACAAATGCTTTTGATTTTTTGGAGTCCGCCAAGCATAAGGCATTCAATTCCATCACTGTAGATGTCCATTCCGGTAGATCTCGAAAATTACCAGCAGTGCCACCTCATTCCTTTGTTTTCGCATTATATGCAAGTGGGATGAGTGGTCACATCGACCCTCTTCCACTTTGCATTATTTTATACACTTAGAGATTACTTAAATTTTGGATTTTTATTCAAATTAAGTAATTTAAATATTGGAAAAACATTGTAAAAGGATTTTAAAATCCTTATTTTAAGCCAATATTTTGGGCACTAATGGTGGGGTTTTCATATGGTTAGATTTTAGGCATGTCTTATGCCTTAAATTTAGGGTTTTAGAGAGATCATAGAGGGCTTGTTAAAATTTGTATTATAGGCATCAATTGGAACTAAATTTTAGAGAATCTACCTACTTTAGAGGAACTTTTTAGGGGGAGTTCTCATTTTCAAAATAGGCCTTGGAGGCTATATATTCAAACTTCTATTTCATTGTAAAGGGTCTAGAATTGGGGGATTTTTGAGGTATTAGTGAACACATTGTTCCTTTTCCCATTTCCTTTGTATTTTGTAACCATTTCGCAGATTTTGGAGATAATAAAGTTGGCTTTACCATTCACACATACTTTCTGAGTCTTGCATCTATTCTTTTCAATTTTTTTTGCATTTAAGTGTTTATCCATTTTTAAGCATAGATTAGTGAATTGCTACAAATTCCTATTCTAGATTTAAAGAATTGACCTTTTGCAGAAAGTTATTTGTTTGTTGGTTGAATTCCTATTATTAGTGGTACCAAACGTTAATAAGAAATTGTAAACCATCCTAGGTGTTGAGAAGTGAAATCATTTGCATAAATTAGTAATGTGTGGTTTGTAGGTATAGTCTTGTGATTCTAATAAGTCTGCATTCATCTTTGGTGTATCACCTTTCTTATTTAGTTTTCATTTTTCAAGTTTTACTTCTCCCTTTTCCCAAAACCGTAAAAGTCAATTTCGGGTGATATCCCAAATTCAATAGGAACCAGCCTAGAATCTGGAGATTCGTTCTCTAATCCACCTAGGAGAATGTTTCCATGTTTCAATAGGATGGCTAGATTCTGCATCCAGCTATAGGTGCAATCCTGATTGACAACACATATTTAGCATCCTTAATCATATTTGTAGAAGTCATGACATTATCATCAACATCATCCTATAGATCTTGATCTATTAAAATATCCTCCATCTTCAACTTCCACATTTCTTTATTATTTCAATAAAACCATAGTGTACACAACCTACAAAACTATAGGTACACAAACACACATGCAAATCCATATCCACTTAGCAGCTAGAAGGCATACAACTTTGAAAACACCAAAAAAGTTAAACTAGAATAATGGAATAGCATAGGTTAGTATCACCATAGACTTTAAATAATTATATATATATATATATATATATATATCACATTTGCCCACCATCAAGCTGAGACATGCAAGTACAACCATCCATAAAGAATAATATGTTTGGGAACTCTAGGCCTGTTTGTAGGCCAACTCCACAATTGGCAACATGTACATGCATACAAGGGAGATAGAATATTCAAAAAGCTTTTAGATCATCTAATGATTGAATCTATAGCCTCCATGTATATAATGATAATGAAACAATGTTATCTAATATCAAGGACTAAACCAAGCCTCCAATATAAACACATTTATACTATAGTTTACATAACAAATTTCTACATATTACCATGGAGCCTAAAACAAACACCCCATTTAAAAAATCTACTACATACAACCAAAGGTGTAACACCACCTATTGTATCAGGATTATAATAGTAATAGTAAGTAGATTTCCACAATCCATGAGATAAATTTTAAATGCTTCTTCTAGATTCGATTGTCAAATAGGAGCTCCAAATAAATATCATATTAAATGAAAGTACATGATTAAATCTATGAAACTTCATCTACAACATCCTTTAAAATTATTTTTGTCTCCTAAAAGATAGATCAATTGCAAGACTTGCACTCATCAAAGGACTAATCATCAACCATTTACTTTAGAATAGTTTTCCTCAAGATTGCCAAGTTAAAAAATGTTTACAAAATAAATACGCATGACTAGAAACAACAAGAGTCCTCACATGAAAGAAACATGCATATCACAAAAAAAATCTCCAATAGAAATTGAAAGGAAATGATAACATCCCAAAAATACCATTGAGATCAGTGTGCACCTACAATATCATGATGTGCTTCCTTAAAATAGATTACAATATGTTGAGACAAACACATACTACTGTGCCATAAAAGGGAAAACAAACATAGTTGATTTCCCTTACATAAAACCTTAAAGGAAAGATCATACAATTTACATATCTAAGAAGATTTCAGCAACATTATGGCATACAAATTCAATAATTAATTATCATGAAACAAGAAGAATGAGATAAATGACAAAAAAACAAATATCCATGAGGAAAACCATTTTGGGTAAAATTCCCCACATTCCAAAACATTGAGCCAATGTATTATTTGGCAACAAGTTACAATGTATTTTCAAGCTTTAAGATTTTATAGGGAGATTTACATATTGCTCTTCATTGGAGGAAATTTGACAACTCCTCAACTCTAGGAAACACTTGTATTTATAGAGCATACAATGTATTAAATATCAAGTTTCGAATACCCATGCCTAAGGATGAAGATCCCACATAAAAGGTGTCAAATACATTACACATGAAAAGGGTAAAATTCCAATTGACAACTAATGCAAAAATATACATTTACTAATTATTACAAAAGTTGTGTAAGAAACTACCCCGACTAAATAAATAACTATTATTTATTAACTGATGAATATCTGATGGAGATGATAAAGACTGAGTGATACCGAGTATCATGATTGTAGAAATTGTTAGATCAGTTGTTTTTTTGTCATTGATGTTAAGGAATTGATTAATTTATTTTCATTATGTTACCATATCTTAAGAGGAAAAGTTAAATGGGTGACAACTACAAATCATACAATGATGAAGTAATGATGATATAGTTTTTTTCTACTATATAGTTGATGTTATCAAATTGGTACATTTGACTGATCAAGTCGGGAACTGCAAAGAATTAAGTTATGACTGAAAGAGTTACTTTACCCAGCTAGACTGAGTCATTTAGTAGAATGTTATGTTAGTCAGTTAAAGTTACCGAGCACTAAGCACCTAAGACAAGTTAGACATTGAGAAGTCAAAGAAGTCAGTTACCAAGTTGCAAAGAAAGTTTTCCCGAGTATAGTTACTGATATTAAATGATGATGAAATTGAATTTAATGTGAAGTGATGATGAGTTGGATGAGGAAATGAATTAAATAAAAAATTTTAAAAGACCAACAAATGGTAAAATTCAATGTGAAGATCTAAGCCGAAGATCAAGCAGTTAAACAGAATTATGAAAGTTCCAAGAAAAGTTACAAGTTCCGAGGTAAAAGTGAAGTGGTTTACCGAGTTGAGAAATATGTAGAAGATGATCTAAAAACTAAGTGAAAAGGAAGGAAAATCAAATTAAGGAGATTAAGAGGAAAAAGTATGTCTATATAAAGGATGAGAATTATACAGAGTGTAAGGCTGCTGGTGAATTGAATAGAGAAGAAGGAGAACTTGATGAACAACATTTACCGAGCAGAATAGAGAAAGACAGATTGAAGAAATATACAGTCTGAGAAAGAGATAAATAGAGTATGTGATGCCAGTATTCAATTGATCATAAAGGATCTGATAAAATCATAATGAGTTGCTATATTTACAGATCAATGTTTATTGTTGCTTATTAATATTTGTAATAGAGAAATCTCTTGACAAGTGGATTTAACCATCCTATTTGTAAAACGTAGACTTATGTGACATTCCAAATGAGTGTTTAAAGACCTCTAACAATGCCACTCCTAACAAGGTGAAGATCTTAATAGATCTGATGTAAATCCCCTAACAAGGTTACATTTTGCGAATGTGTTTGTAATCTTTAACGGGATAAGTTCTTAACCAAGCGTACTTCAGAAGGGTACATTTTTATTGTGGGTTACAATTTCCACATAGGTTTTTCCCAAATTGGGTTTCCTCATTAAATAATGTGTCAACCGAGTTATATCTTATGTTTACATGGTTAATCCAATGTTGCTAAGTTTTAATCATTGATTGTTGCTTATGTTATTTGGTGAATTGGTTATTTATTGTATTCAGTATTACTGAGTGAATCAGTGGGTTCAGTATTAAGTGTTTAATTTTTTATTTTCCTAATTCACCCCTCCCCCCCTCTCAGTGGGCCAACAATTGGTATTAGAGCTTTGTTACTCTGAAGTGTTAAGTTTCAAAGGACTTGAGTCAAGATCTAAAGATGTATAAGAGGTAAGCACCAAAGTTGAATAGGGATCATTTCTCTACATGGAAAATTAGAATGAGGTTGCATGTGTCTGGAGTAGGAGAGTATGGAATTCACTTTTTTGATAATGAATATGTAGCACCGACTACTGCACCTATGACTATCAGTGAGCAAAGACAGAAATAGGAACATACACAAGTTATAATTGAGATTTCATCTACAACTACCAACCAATAATATGGTGATCTTGATGGTTGTACAACTTTGAAACAAATGTGGGATAAACTTATTTTGACCTATGGTGGAGATCAACATGTTTAGAAGGCTAGAGGAGAAATTTTGAGAGGAAAATTTGACTCTATGAGGATGAAGGAAGGAGAGAACATAATACAATATAGTACAATACTTAAGGAGAATATTAATTCTATCAGAGGAGCTATTGGTATCATAATAGAAGATGATGTTACAAGAAAAATGTTGAGAACCCTACTACTGAGTTATGCTATTCGTGTATATGCTATACAAGAGTTGAGATCTATACCCCAGATGAATATTTCACTAGATGCTACTATTTGTAAGTTAACTACATTTGAGTTAAATGATTTTAACAATAGTATGTCTACTACTTCTAAGATTGAATCTCCATTTAAGTCTACTTTAAAGATTGTAAAGGCTAGGGAAGCTGCTGCTAGAGATGGATACTTGAGTAGTGCTAGTGAGAAATTTTATAGTTGTATTGAAGCACTTAAAGAGCTATTTACTGAATGTGATGAGAATGAAAGAGAATTTGAATCTTTGTCAGCTAGAAGGCTACAAAGAGGCAAAGGCAAATACCGGGGTAAGTTACCCTTGAAATATTTTAATTGTGATAAAGTTGGTCACTTTGCATCTAACTGTCTGGATAAAGATAAGGAAGAAAAGAAAGATAACAAAGATAAGGACAAAAGAGAAAATAGATTCAGGAGATACAGAGGCTACAAAAACAAAGGTAAGAAATCTTGTTATATTGTTAATTAAGAACTAAGTGATGATGATTCTTTTGATAGTAATGAGGAAAAATAAGTTGTCTATGTTGCTATAAAAGATGATTTTGATGAAGAAGAACCTAGAGCCCTAATATCACAAGTGAGATTTAAAAAATAGACTATAGATAGTGGTTTTTCACATCACATGACTGGTGACACACTTAATTTTATCTCCTTGGAAAAGTATGATGGAGGTAATGTTAGAATTGGTAATGATGCTCCATATCCTGTGAAAGGAAATTGATCTATAATTCTACTGAATAACACAAGATGTGATGATGTTGTAAGATATAAAATATAGTTTCAAGGTTTGTTATTATTTTATATTACATTTAAAGGAATGTGTTTTGAAATGTAGGGGGTAAATAAAATGCTTTCCTTTTATCTTTAGATATACAGATGAAGGATCCAAATTGATTAACCCAAAAGGAGGGATCAATGCATAAATGAATCAATCATTTGGAAATAAGAGCAAAGGGGAAGATCTTAAATACCCATTCATTGATTTGAATGTGTAATAGATTTAGATAGATTAATAACTTTAATTGAAATGGATGGGAGAAAAGTACTAACCTTGAAATGTTGCAGATCTGAAGAATGCTATTTTTGGGGTTCTGCACTTAGTTTCTGGAAAATATGAGACCAAATCTAGAATAAAAATGCAGAGACAAACAAAACCCAGAAATCTTTTTCTGTTCTAACATAGTTCCAATTTGTACCCTCAAGTCAATGTCAATATTGACCCAGAATTTCTAATTCTGACCTAGGGAAAAATTGACATAAAAAGACTCCGACAGGAAATCTGTTTTTGGAGCCCAAAATTTTGTTGAAAAGGGTATCTGAATCTGCACTCTGATTTTTTGTTCCAAACTTGTACTTGTAATAAAAATGGATTTTTTGTTGGGGGGAGGGGTTTGTCTTGGTCAAACCTCGGTTTTGGAATTAACCTCAAAGTATAATTGAAATTGCATAAGTAAAACAAAGTAAATGAACAAATTCACCTTACTTTTAAAAGTCCTTGTGGTGAATTTGAATCCGTGAATCCACAAGTATGTATGCACCAAAAAGGATGTAGAATGTAGAATGTAGGATGTAGGATGTCTCAAATCAATTGCTTGTAGATATTTGATACCAATCTTGAATGGGTTTTTTAATAAGAAGAGGCTTGGAGGAATGTGGATGGAGAAATCTTCAACAAGAGAGCTCCATGGATCTTGAATCCTTCAATGGCCACCAATGGATCTTCTTGATGAAAGAAGTTCATGATAATGGATGAATGCTTCAAATCTTGCTTCTTCACCTTTGGAATTCACTCTTCAAGTCTTGAAAGTTGATGATTCTTAGTTAGAGAAAATGAGAGGAGAAAGCTTCATTTTATATGAAACTAGGGCACAATGTTCTAGAGAGGCCTACACAGGAGAATTAAACTCCAATTAGACCCATGCCCCTAGAAGAGGACCTATATTAAATATAATTTAAGATTTGTTGTTCCAAAGACCAAAACAGCTGACCCGAAAGTGGGAATTAAATTTTTCCAAAGACCGACATTTGGAAACCATAAATTTTGAAATTTGAACCCCGAGCCTGGAAAAGTTCATTTGTGACCTAGGTCAAGGTCAAGGTCAACCTTGAACTTGAGGTCAAAGTCCCAGTTTTTCAGTTTGGGGTGTCATAAATAGGCTGGAAAAAGTGGAAACGGGGCAGAACAAGGGGAAAAAGCCAGATCCAAGTCAAGAACCCATTCAAGGCACTCGACATGACCCCAAACCACTTACTTGGAAGGCTAAACTAGTCTACAATGGAAGTGCTTCCATTTTCCAACTTTACATTTAGCTCCCACTTTAGCAAGAGTATAGACTCGATGCAAACTCTTGGTTAAGGAGATTATAAAGAATAGATAATCTTATTGAAATCAAAAAGGACAAAGAAATCCTCAAGCCCCCAAGAGACTTAAGTCTTTATCAACCCTAGGATCATGATAAGAGATACATCACCAGTTAAGGAGAAAGAGAGAGAGGGTATGGTTACCTCGCCCAATGAGAAATTATGTCCCATTATGAACCACACAAAGAAAAATTGCAACTGGAAAGATGGAGTTGAACCGCCTAGTGAATGTGGCTACTCACTAGTCAACCCATCAGGGAGATTCATTTCATAAGGACACCTTCCAACCTTAAGGGATCAAAACATTTTAAATTGAAACTGGAGGGATCAAGAGATCCATGTAAATTTAAACTAGAGGGATCAAGAGATCCTATAAAGTAAAATAACCATGCTTTAAGGATTAGTCTTTAATCCATAAAGGGAAAAAATTTTAAGCTTTGAAAATATTTTGAATGTGCATGGGTGAAAAAAGTGAGTAGAGAATATTCCCCCACGTTAAAGTCATTGATAACACTTTAAAAGGACCAATGGCTTTGACAGAAACATAAACAACTCTACTGATTACGTTTCCACTATGAGACGCCCCCAAACAAAGACAAATCAAGGGAAATATCACATAAACATACAAAGAACACAGAAGGGATCTACCTACTGTGGGGTCAGTATGATCATAAGATAACATGTATGTATAGATATGATATTATTGCAAATGAATTAACATCATTCCCCAAAGAAAGTAAAACTACAATCACAATGGAGGAAAGAAAACTCAAGAGTTATGAAGAAGAGTCTTTTCAGACCACAACATGGAGACCAAAAAGAATCAGTGCTACCATGTCACCAGATCCAAGTGGACTACACAAGGAAAACATTTATGAACAATAGAACAAGTACAAAATAACATGAAAACAACATATAGAAGAGTAAAGATACATACAGAGGAATTATACAACAGGTTTGATTCCTTTATCACCTTGCCCCAACAAAGTAACAAGGGTCATATAAAAGAGTCTAAAAAATATTTAGTAAACACATTAGAGGAGAAGCATAGTACAACATGCAAACACATAAAGGGCTACCATGAAGGATAAGCCAATTAGGCACATCACCTACTCTCCCCATCTTGGTTTATATCATTTAGGGAAGGTGGGCAACTCGGAAGAGGGGCTATATCCAATACAGTAGGAATAATAGCCAGTTCCAAACAAGGATCCTCTTGAGAATCGCATTACTCAATACTAGGTGTAATTATCAATTGAGTTGAAAGAATATGAGGTAAATTAGTATCAAGATCAATAGTCTCATATTCATCACTAAGATAAATAGGATCATCAAGATTATCCTCCTCATCAAGATTAATTAAAATAGGATCTAAGATTCAAATAGGATCATCATACTCATTCAGCTTAACATCATTATGAATATTAAATTCTTCCAACACATCATGCATAGGTTGGTCAAAAGAAGGTAAATAATTTCAATGAATAGAAGTACAGGCCCTAGAATTAGCTCTATGCTTCTTACTATGTTCTTTAGAAGATTTGTTACATTTTTCTTTGTTTGACACATGTGGAGAACTAGGAGGAATAATAGTTGGTTCCTTCATAGGTTCTATAGGAGGGTTGGTAAGATTCGCAGTAGGCTAAGAAGTGACATTGGGAGGTTGAATAATAGAGCTAGCTATAATGGATAAAGGAGGTATATAAGGAGTGGGAAAAATACCATGGTTAAGATCTATCTGAGGCATGCTTAACTCGACAATCTTGCAATATTTATAGGCTTGATATGAACAAAAAAGGTTTTCAGGGAAAGGAGGACATGAATTAGGTAATGAAGGCCAAAAGAAATCAAGAGTAGCACAATCTCTAAGCCTAGAAGGTTGATACAGACTATGATTAATTGTTTTTACTTCTCCATTATGAATGAACTTAAGACATTTATGAATAGGAGAAGCAATAGCATGCATAGCAGTTATCCAAGGTAAACCAAATTTGAATTTAAATTGATCAGAAGTAGGAATGACAATGAAGGTAGTATCTACAACTTTACCACAAACTTCAATAGGCAAGTTAATAGAACCAAGTACAGGATAGAGAAAACTATTGCAAATTTGGATCCATGCATCCAATGGATCATAACAATCACGTTGTAGGTTTTTCATAAAAAGGTTTTCCTCAGAAATGACATTTATTAAAGATGTGGGATCAACAAGACAACCACGCGTAGGTATCTTAGCAATCCTAGCATAAATATAAAGCAAACCATCGGGAGCCTTAATAGTCTCAGAATCATACAAGGTAATTGAAAGTTCCTGGGGTCATTTATCCTTAGTTTGTTTCTGAGTTTTAGGTGTAATTTGAAGTTGAGGTGGAGGCAAAGGATCTTGAACAGTAGGTTGAGAGGAATCAATGCACTCCACATGATTAACAATGTAGTTAAGATCATCCATCTTTGAATTGTAAACAATATCCACAGAAGATGGTTGAGTGATGGTGTTAGTATCATGTGTAGGTAAAGGACTCGTATAGATTTGAACTTTTTGATTAGGAGGAGAGACAGATTTTTTCCCATTACCATCAAAATTATCAGCAAATAGAGCATTAGAATCAATTAATTCCTAAACTTTATGCTTTAGAGAATAACATTTTTCAGTATCATGGCCATTCTGGCGATGGTATTGGCAAAAAGCTTTAGAATCAAAGGATTTTGAAGCTATCGTAGTAGGAAGGAGATGTCGAATAGGAGGCAAGGTAATCATATTAGAACTTAACAACCTACTCATAATAGAATGTAAATATTCAGAGAGAGGATTAAATGTATGATTCATATGGAAAGCACTGGATGTAGAAGTGGCATTGTGAGATGCAACAACAACTTGATCAGCAACCGCATTCATCTGTTTATTAATCTTGATATAGTTGTTAGGTTTATGAAATTTATTAAGATTAGGAGAAGTGTCACTCTTATCAACTAGAACAGGAGCCATTGGAGTGTTTCTCTCAAATTGATTCACTTGTAATTGATAATGATGAAGTGCTGCACAAAGTTGTTGAAAAGAGGTAAATTCAGTAAGAAGAATCTTATCTCTAATATCCTTTTGTAAATTTGAAATAAAAATATACTGAATATCAATATCAGGAATAGGATAAGAAATCTGAGAATACAAATGCTTAAATCTCTATATGCTAAATGTGGCCTTCTTATTTAGCCATACACTTCAACATGGTCATTGTTCACTAGTCACATACAAGAATGGATATGAAATTATCCATCTTGCATGCCAGCGTGAGTTGACCTGTTGCCTCCTATCTAGATGGGGTTTTTGAATGACTCTCAGAATTGAGAATCCAACAGCCTAGACCATTACTAGAATGGAGGATTTAAGAAAATATGTAAATGCAAAGCTATGAGAGAAATAATTTTATTCTAGAAATGAATGTGCAAGATAGATTAATCTACCAAATGAATGCAAGATTAATCTATGAAAAGAGAGACTAAGCTAAGAACAAGAAAGATACAACCTAATCTAGAAATGAACAATGACTATTCAAATTAAGATTTGCTTGAAATGAAGTTAAACTATGAATGTTTAATCCAAAAAAAAGATATTAAGCTATAGCAACAAATCTCTAATAACAATGTATTCAACTAGCAATTTCGCAAATTACAAATTATAAGACTAGTCTGAATGAGAGCTGAGAGAGTTCGTTTATAGATTGAGAGTCCGTTTAGAAGAGAAAGTTTCCTTTGAGAGAAATAGTTAACTTATTGAAATCTAGTTGAGAATAGCAAGTTTCTTTTGAGAGAAACAGTCAACTGCTGAGTTTAACTGATTTGTTTCTCTTTTAAATCACAGTTAACTCAAAGTTTCTATTTCTGAACTGGAGAGAAGATTTTGGAGAGAATATTTAATTAAATAAATAGAATATGACCTCATAAATGTATTTTCTCAATTATTTGAACAATTAAGTTTAATTATTGAAATGAGGGTATTTATTTAATAATTATATATTATTTAATTCCTTTTTAAGTATTTTAGCTAAAAGAGTGAATTTAATTAAAGTTCTAGGACTTTGTAATTAAATTAATTCGATCATAGGGTTTATTTAGCCAATTATAATTGATATTTAGGAATTAAATATAGTATGTGATTAATGCAGATTTAGGATTTTCTATATTTGACACTTAGGTCAAGTAGAGTCAGTCAAAACTCAGAATTGCCTAGTACAATAGGGCTTTGATGATTCAGAAGATTGATAAATGCCAAAAAATTGGTTAGGGTTGCAAGATGCCAATTTTGGGTTGTTACATTTTGCCCCTCTTTGAATTGATGTGCGAGCAATGCATTGATTCAAAGCATAGTCTGATGTTTGAAGCATAGAAGAATAGTTGAAATTGATTTTGAGCATTGATAATGATTTCAGAGCCATCTCCAGAATGGAGCTTAACTCTCCCAAGTCTAGGTTAGGTTGCCGAGATGTCAATTAGATCAAGTTTTTGAAGTTCATCTTTAGAATGAAGCTTAACTCTCAGGAATTTGGGGTAAATTGCCCCAATATCTAATAGTGAGATTTCGAGAGCTATCTCCATAATGAAGCTTAACTCTCAGGGATTTGAGTTATATTTCTTAAATACCTAATAGATTTTCACCTTTCAATAGACTGTCCTCAAAATGAGGTTCAATCTTCAGGAGTCAGAGTTAGATTGCCCCAATACCTGTCCATTTGAAAGATAGTAGAGATATTTAGGATTATCCCCAAAACAAAGCTTAGTCCCCCAATATCTAGGTTAGATTTCCCAGATACCAGCTAGATCAAGTTTCAGAATCATCTCCAGAATGGAGCTTGATTTTCAGAAGCCATGGTTAGATTGCCCCAATTCCTAATAGATGAGATTTTGTGTAAGGAAACTCAGGTGTAAAAATAGCTTCATACACTAATCTCTATAGGAAAGTATTGTGCAAATTATTTTAAATCCTTACAATTTTAGATTTTTTAACTACTTTAACAATGATATTGCAGCCACATACCATGCATACAGAAAATAGAGAATGACACAATGATTTACCCTAGGGAAAACCTTTCGGTAAAAAACCCCAGCACTCCAAAACCTGCACAATGTATTATCTTCAACACAACAGTTACAACACACGTGAAATGCAAGTTCTTTCAGGAGACAATCAACACTCTAAGACAAATCCAGTAGCACCAGATCATACCAACAATACACTCTTTTCGTATCCTTTCCTGTAACCCTAAAAAATGCTTATATCATGTTCTTTCCTTTTTAGGGCAACTTCCAAGGATAGTTGTATTAGGGTTTTACCATTCTTTGAGAAAATAGGAACCCCACGGTTGAGAACAAAGGAGGAAGAGTGTAAAGTACTCAACTTTATCAATTGCCACATGTCTTGCATGTCTTCACCTATCATTGAAATCTCCTAGAAATAGCTCTTACATGTCATAGGAATCCGTCATAACCATTTCACCCATGATCTCCTTACACACAATTCAAGATGCTAACACATCAAGTGGAGTGACACATCAACATGCCAACTAGACATGTACACTCACACTTAATTACATAATTTACAAGAAAATACATTTTACAAAACAAATAATAAGAATAGGAATTATCCAAGGTTGATACACCTTATTCCTAACATTCTCCCACTTGTCAAACACCTTGTAAGAGCAATAGGAACATAACAGGAACTAATCACTATAGGCCAAAAGGCCCATAGACTCCGAACACCATCTAAAATTCACAGTGCCCACTAGTTTCGTTAATGCATCTGCAACATTCTTCATTCTATCTACCTTCTCCAAATTTACCTTTCCATCTTCCACCATATCTCTCACAAAGTGAAACTGCACATCAATGTGCTTCGTTCTGGCATGGAAAGTTGGATTCTTCGCAAGACAAATAGTGCTTTGACTGTCACACCAAATAGTAATCTATTCTGCATCAACACCAACATCAGAACACAATCTCCTAAGCTAAATGGCTTCCTTACAAGCATGAGTAGCAGCCATGTACTCAAATTTTGTAGTGGACAAAGAAACCATAGGTTGTCTCTTACTCATCCAACTGATGGCACCACCAAACATAGTTAACACATAAGCACTGGTGGATCCCTTGCTATTAATATCACCTACCCAATCTGAATCCACAAACCCATGAATACAAACTGAATGCGGAGATCCAGAAGAGTTACCATGGTAATATATGGAGTAATCTGATGTACCCCTCAAATATATGAATACTCACTTAACTACATCCCAATGTACCCGTCTGGGGTTAGCCATAAACCGACTCAGGACTCCCACTGCTTGGGCAATGTCTGGTCTAGTACAGACCATAGCATACATAAGACTACCAACTACACTAGCATAAGGTACTCTACTCATGTCCTCCACCTCACTAGGAGATTTTGGACAATCATCTACAGATAACTTTGTTCCCACTGAAATAGGAACACATAGTGGTCTACAATTTGCCATGCTGAACATGTCCAACACAGACTTCACATACTTACTCTGACTCAACCAAAGTTTTATGTTAGACCTGTCTGTACTGATTTCCATACCCAAGATATACCTTGCTGCCCCAAGATCTTTCATCTCAAACTGTGCTAACAACTAAGATTTAAAATAAAAAATCATACCCTTACCCTTCCCAAACAGCAACATATCATCAACATATAATGCAACAATAAGAAGGCGATCATTTTCAGCTCTGAAATAAACAAAATGATCTGATTTTGATCTTACAAATCCAATTGACAACACAAAGGCATCAAACTTAAGGTACCACATCCTAGGAGATTGCTTCAAACCATATAGAGATTTCTTTAATCTGCA